>PVLC010014810.1:0-21800 GCA_004027655.1 Graphiurus murinus
TTTTTTTTTTCGGTTTTGGGGTTTTAAACCAGGGGGTTTTTCTCCCAAGCCACCCCCACCCCCTTTTTTTTTTTTTTTTTTTTTTTTTTTTTTTTTTTTGCGGTACTGGGGATTGAACTCAGGGGCATTCTACCTCTGAGTTATACCCCCAGCCCTATTTTTTATTCTTTATTTTGAAACCGAGTCTCACTAAGTTGCGGAGTGCCTCACTAGGTAGCTGAGGCTGGCCGCGAACCCGGATCCTCCCGTCTCAGTCTCCGGAATGCTGGGATCACAAGCGTGCACCACCACGCCTGGCTATATCTTGGATTTTCTTAAAGGCAAATAAATACCAAAATTCCTTATGACATCGACATCATAATCAAATTAAAGTATAATTAGCATGCCAGGTGTGGTGGCACATTCCTGTAATCCCAGTACTTGGGAAGCTGAGACAGGAAGATCGCAGGTTCAAGGCCAGCCTCAGTGACTTAGTGAGACTCTGTTTCAAAATAAAAAATAAAATTGGGCTGGGGGGGTACCTCAGGGGTACAGTGTCATTCATTGCTCCCTAAGAATTAGGTGGAGGGAATCTGTCCTAACATATTTTACATCCTGTATTAGCAAAGGGCTTTCCTAAAGAAGTATAAATTGTCACTATTTGTAGACTTATATTCTCCTTGAAGTTTTTATGTCAGGAAGTAGTCCTAATTTTTCCATCAGTACAGTAAGACCAATTCACAGAATTGATGACCACCTTCCAGGTGACCCCAACTTGGTGGAACCCAGAGAAAAAAGTTAAGAAAGCAAATACCCATTCAGCTGATTCCCCAGGAGTGCCCCAGCTACAAGATAGAGAGAAGTATCTAGTAACTGCTTCATCTGTACCAGCTATCCTCATTTCCATTATAAGCTGCAAATGGCAAAATCAATGGGGAGAGATGAAACTAGAATACAAAGAAGTCTAAAACTTCTATAAATCACTGTTCTACCCTGGGAGGCCTGAGCAGAAAATCCTTGGAGAGTTTCTCTGAGAAAGGCTCTGCTGTTTAGCCAAAGTATGAAGTTTCTCCTGAGGGACTTTGCTCCCTAGTGGACAAATAGGTTCTTGGTGCCTCCTAAACACTCCGAGAGAGGGAATAACAGCCTATGCACCAAGCTTCTGTAAAACCTGCCACTATCAAGACCCAAGCACAGGGGAAATGCGGGAAAGCACAGCTGCTCTGCTCAGTAATGGCAAACCAGGTGCTTTTCCTCCAACCTGTGAGATGGGGGTGGGACATAGTCAGGCAACAGTGTGCAAAACAGAAAAGGTGGGAAGGGCTCACCCAACTCAGGTTCACTTTGTTCCTGAAAGAGTAGATTCCTGTTTGCTTAGACAGATTGCCTACTATCCTCTGCCTCTCTAAGTAGAAGTCTTTTTGGAAATATGTGACTCTCTCTTCTCCTATATTCATTTTTAACCCATTCATTCCAGATATTTAACAAACACCAAACATGGTCCAGGTATTTTCCCAGGTGATGAACCCTCAGTGCTGTGGAGCCTATATTCTAAAGAGGAAAGAGAATACCATATAAGTTTGTATTTCAGAAAATCAGGTCCCTTGAAGGAAAATAGAATTAGGGGATAGAGAACAATGGAGGCAGGAAAAGCTTCTCCAAGGAGATAAAGATTGAGCAAAGACATGAAGAATAAGGAGGAGCAGCCCTGGGCAGACGTGGAGAGAGTGTTCCTGGTTGGGAACAGTGGAGAACATGGAGCCTCTGGTGTGGGAGGCTGCATGAGGTGCACCTGGAGGAGAGGGGAGGAGGCCAGCCAACCTAGAGGCAGGAATAGGGGAGTGAGATAAAGGAAATGGAGATGCAATGGGAGCTGTGGCCCAGGGGACCTCAGCAGCCACAATGACACTGGGTTGTGTTCTGAATGTGACAGAAAGGCACTGGAGGTGAACACAGAGGAGTGCTAGAGTGATACCATCACTCTGGCTGCCTGTGGAGAACGCAGTGGATGGAACAAGAGAGGGGGAGAGCAGGAGGAGGCTTTTTCAGTGGTCCAGGCAGGAGGCAGTAGTGGCTTGTATCTGCCTGGTAAGCGTGAAGAGAAGTGGGTAGATTCAGGATGGGCTATGAAGAACTGACAGGATGTGTGGAGGTTGGGATGTGGGGTATGGGAGCAAGAGAGGAGTCAATGAAACTCCACAGTGGTAGGCCTGAACGCATGGATGAGCTCTGGCCCTTCCTACTAGTGAGGGCAGCCAGAGCACATGCATAAAAGTTGGGAGACAGGGCAGCCTGCAAACATGGACGAATTTGTAATCTCAGTGTACTTGCACAAAGGCCATGGGAAACAGAAAAGACCGCATACATTTGAGACACCAAAAAGCAGAGAGAGAGAGAGAATATGAATATGTATATTCCATGGGGAGCAATGAAACCAAGTCTGTGGGTGGGCAGGGACCAGATCATGAAGATTTGTTTTATAGTGGAGAAGACTTAACCTTCCTGTTCCTCAGGGTCCTCATCTGAAAAATTGGTGTGATGATAAGAATACCTACTGCATACAGTAGTGAGTTTAATTTGTAAAGTTCTTAGAGCAGTGCCCAATATGCAATAACTGTGGTAGAAGGGCTTATAAATTTAATAAAGTTTGCCCTAGGCCATGAGAATTAATTAAGCAGGGAATTACATGATGGGTACCACAAATGAAATGAAGATAAACATTTAAATATATTTTTGGTTGTAGACAAAATGGTGATAAAATTATAATGTCTACATTTTGGAAGTGACAAAGACAACTATTACTACATTTGGGATTATTTTTGGTTTGCTTTTTGTTTTTGTTTTGTTGTCATTGTTTTGTTTTGTTTTGCTTATAGTACTAGGGATAGAACCCAGGGATGCTATACCACTGAGCTATATCCCCAGCCCTTTTTTATTTTGAGACAGAGTCTTACTAAGTTTCCAAGGCTGACCTCAAACTTGTGGTTCTCCTACCTCAGCCTCTGAGTCCTCGAAATTACAGGTGTGCTCCACCACGCCCTGCAATACATTTCTTTTAAGTGCACTGAATTAAAGCCTACTGACCAAGAATATCTCAGGCCTACTAATTGTAGACTTGGAAACCAAAGTTTACATACATGGTGTTTCCCAGATTCCCCAGGTAGAGAGATACCATTTGAATGTTACAATATGCCCTGTGCTGTACAGATCTTGTCATGGATCGTACATTAGTCAGGGTTCTGCAAAGAAACAGAACCAATAGGAGATACACACACACACACACATGTGTGTGTGTGTGTGTGTGTGTATATGTGTATATATGTATATATGTGTGTGTATATATGTATATATGTGTATATATATATGAATTTATAGAAAACAATATTAGGAGGAATTGTGGAAGCTGAAAAGTCCTTTAGGATCTGCTATCTGCAAGCTGGAGAAACAAAAAAGTCATAGTTCCAGTTCAAGCCCAAAGGCTAAGAACCAAGGGCACCAATGTTCAAGAGCCAGATAAAGTGCATGTAGGTGTTCCAGCTCATGCAGAGAGAGCCTATTTGTCCTCACACTGGTGAGGGCAATCTGTACTCAGTCAGACGTTAATCTCTTCCAGAAATACTCTCGCCAACACACTCAGAATTAATGAAAGGGACACCAGCTCAGTGCCCCTTCACCCAAACAAGTTGATGGATAAAATTAACCATCAGAGGACCAGTTATTTAGCTTAATTCCTCATCTATAAAATGGGAATAATATCAGCACCTATCTTAAAGTTTCTGTGAGAACTAAATAAAAGATTGCAAGTGGAATACTCAGCACAATGCCACGCTATAAATATTACCTATTATTTTATCATTGAATTCAGAAGAATGAGGTTAAAATCAATGGGTCATAAAGCCAAAAATATGACAGCAAATAATCTATTGCTAGCTCACAGCCTTTCTTAAGACAATAAAAAGACTTGCCTATCTCCCCAAATGTAACATCTAAGGGAATAAATAAGAATAAAAATATCTTTAGAGTCACAGTAACTAATAGATATTTTATCTATTATGTACTTAACCCAACTTTGCCTTTTCTGTAGTTTATATAACTTGGATCAATAATTTAGCTAAAAGCAAGAGTTATGTGAATTCGCAGCTTCAGCGACTAGCAGTTCTAGAAGATGCTTTTGGCAGGTGCACCCTCAGGCTGAGAAGATTTAGTCAGGGCATGGTTGCCTAGATTGTTAGCACCTGGTGATTTTGTAACACATGTTCAGCTAAGAGTAATGGCAAACGAGAGGACTGGGTTTAGTAGACGCTTTCCGCTGTGGGTACGAGTAAACCCTGCTTTATCCAGCTGCACTCCACACTCTCAAGTGTTATGCACACTGCTGCAACCATGCCACATACCTGGCAGAATTTCAAGATGCTCTAAACTCATATGCCCCCCGGGAGACCTGTTGAGAAACCAAAAGTAAGTAAAAAGAGAGATTTAAGATATCAAATGCCTCAATGCCTGATGTGTTGCTGTTTAACAGATGTAATTTAAAGTGAAAATCAAAGGATTTTTCCATTCAATATGACAGGCTCCAGGGAAACTCTTAAATAGAAAACATGAAGCAAACTCAATTAAAGAGTTTAAGAGGGGGAAAAGAATATAAAGAAAACACTGAATGCAAGGTCAGTGAATGAAGGAAAACAATGAGATCTTTAAGTAACCATAATTAGAAGAAAGGTTATTTGAAAAGTCTTGATTATTTCTTTTACAACAAATATTTATGAAGTACCAACTCAGTGTTAAGCACTATACTAGGAGTCCTCAAGGAACGTGACTCGTGGGGCAGACAGAAAACAGGCAATTATAAAACAGACATGGAAATCTGTGATGGGGAAGCAACAAAAGGAGGTTGAAGGAGACTGGGGTGCTGGGGAGTCAGAGGAGGAGGGAGAAGATTAACTCTAGGAAATAATGACCATGAATGGAAAAGAGGATAGCTGTGCTTCCTAGACTAGGAGCAGCCACTCCTTGCTGATAGGACTTGAAGTAAGGCATTTCTCTCTATACCTCCTTCTCCCCATTCTTAAAGGAAGGTTCATGGGCTGCATGACCAGCCTAGGAATCCTACAAACCTCATGAGTAACTAGTCACTATTAACTCTTCTTGTTCTTCATATTTTACCTCCAGTCTGTTTGGAATTGAGTCCTTGAGTAGGTCAAATAACAATTGTGATATCTGATAGAAAGTACAGCATGTTCGACATGATTCTAAGCCCTTACCTTATAATCCCTTTCTTTAATCCTCATGATAACCCTATGAGATAGGAACTATTCTTATCAACCCCCATTTTGTAGATGGAGGAGCTAAGGTACAAAAAAAAAATAAGTAACTTGCCCATCTAGTACATGGGGTAAACTTGGGATCTGAACCCAAACAGTCTAACACCACAGTTCATTCTATTAACTGCTGCTCCACACTGCCTCCCAGTTGGCCAGAGGGACTAGGGCAGTGATCCTTTTGTTTAATCTGTTGGCTTCTGTATATGCCTCTCTGTAAAGAAGGTATTTATGGATTTTTAAACTTTTGAAAATCTTAAGTCACTTCCCAGTTTAGTATTCTAAACTCTTCTTCTAGCAAGAACTACTCTGAAGGAAAACACTTTTTAAAAAAAAAATTGCAGCATGCATTTTTTTTCTTTCTTTCTTTTTTTTTTTTTTGCGGTACTGGGGATTGAACTCAGGGGCATTCTACCTCCAAGCTATACACTCAGCCCTATTTTTTATTCTTTATTTTGAAACAGGGTCTCATTAAGTTGCGTCTTCTCACGAAGTTGCTGAGGGTGGCTGAGAACCCGGATCCTCCAGTCTCATCCTCCCAAATGCTGGGATTACAAGCTTGCTGGCTTCACCTTCTCTTTTTGTATCTCAAAAGACATCCTTGCACAGGCCCACTACAGAACTCATCCCAACCGCAGGAAATGGAGAAGGCTAATTGCTTCTGTAAGAAAGAGTAACTCCAAAAAAATCAATTGTATTTACATCCATTGCACTTTCCAAAAAATATAAGAAAGAAATTGAATCGGAGGGACTCAAAATCTAATTTAACTTTTAATTGCTTCACTTATTGCAAAACCATAAGGATGAGCTGGAAAGGCACAAAACACATGCAGAATGACAAAGACCAAATCTGCAACTAGTATAACCATGAGGTGACATGAAATGTCACTCCAAATTCCATGGCTACTGCTCTTGTCCCTGAACGCCTCTTATTTTTCAGTATGTGAGCACATGTTTTCCAACACAGAAACATCAATAAGTCAGGCCAAGGATAATCTCTAAGTTATTAATTAAACCCTGTGTACAGGAATGCACACGATATCATCATACATAGCATACGGAGCCATAAACACTTCGTGGAACCAGCAACTATAAATTATGAGCATATAATTCCCTTGAGTTTCATAAACCATAAAAATGAAGCTCAAGTGGTTTGTGTAGTCATTTGAATCCCAGAAGGAAATACAGCACTGCTATTCAAAAGTTGCTTATTGTTTATTTTTATATAATGAATGGATCCCACTCCTCAATTCACACATGTCTTCCTCTTGGTGGGGCCATCCATCCTCATGCTGACGCTCCCTGTCAGCCATGCCCTCCCCACATGACCCCCTAAAACTCTTCCCTCTTACCAGAAAAGGCCCCTCCATGGCAGGGGCAGAAACAGCAGTCTGATGGGAGTTTTAGTCTGCTTCTCATCTCATTAGCAAATTTTAATAATTCACGAGAGCAATGTAATTCTTGTGAATAATCAACAGAGTTCTTACATTGCATGCAGAATATTTAATGCTGTGTTCCATGCATTATGTTATACTTATAGATTCTGAGAAACAGTGATAATTGAGCACTAAAAAGTATTGTTTTAAATATTTTCCTTCCATCCCCTGTCCTGAAACTCAAGTCTTCAATCAAAACTATCTGTTCTCTCCTTGAATCTCATGCATTCATCCACTTATGGACCTAACAAAGAAAAACCAAATATTAAGTGGCTACTGTGTGCTTGGAATGCACAGTAATCAGAAAGAAGTCTTCTTCAAGAACATGCGATCTGGTAAAAAAATAAAATAAGATAGAATAGAATCCACTGTGCAATGGAAAGAACATGGGAATTGGAGTCAGGTAAACCAAAGTTTCATTTGAACTCAGCTGTTTCTTAACTGTGAGATATCAGATATGCCATTAATGTCTCTGAACAATAATTTCCTCATCTGAGTAAGTGAAAATGGTAATAGTTGCTTCTCTGGGTTGCTGGATAAGTTCATAATACATGTCTCTTACTAACTATGTGTTTTTGTGCATGTTGTATAATGGATCAGTGCCTCCATTTCCTCATCTTTTTTTTTTTTTTTTTTTTTTTTCGGTACTGGCGATTGAACTCAGGGGCATTCTACCTCCAAGCTATACCCCCAGGCCTATTTTTTATTCTTTATTTTGAAACCGTGTCTCACTAAGTTGCGGAGTGCCTCACTAGGTAGCTGAGGCTGGCCACGAACCCGGATCCTCCGGTCTAATAAATGTCCTTTCTCATAAGGTTATTCTAAGATTAGATATGGAATTCCTAGCACATACTAAGTGCTCAATAAATGTTAGTGGCTACGATTATTGCTATACATAAAGTGTATACCCTTCCATTCCGTATACTATTCTATACTATATGCAGTAGGTATTCAATAGTAATATAAAGTAATATCAGAAATAAATAAGGCAATAAGTGATTTCATACTAAATTATATAACATAGGCTAACATAGTTTTCTTATAAGTTTATAAACACCCCCAAAGAAGTGAAGCCAACGGCTTTAAACAGGAATTTGTATATCCATATTCATAGAAACATTATTCACAATAGCCAAAAAAGGTGGAAGCAACATAAGTATTCATCAGCATATGAAAGGATAAACAAAACGTAGTCTATACATACAAGGGAATAGTGCTCAACCTGAAGAAGAAAGTAAATTCTGACAAATGCTATAACATCAATGAACCTTGAAGGCATTATACTAAGCAAAAGGAACCTGTAACAAAAGGGCAAATATCATATGATTCCACCTATATGAGGATTTATAATAATCAAATTCATAAATACAGAAATCAGAACAGTGGATGTCAGGGGTTGGGGGATGGGGAATTAGGGAGTTAGTGTTTGATGGGTACAGAGTTTCAGTTGGGGAAGATGAAAAAGTTCTAGAGATGATTGGTAGTGGTGACTGCACAAGTTGTGAATGTACTTAATGTCACTGAAGTGTACATTTAAAAATGGTTAAAATGATAAATTTTAGCCAGATGTGGTGGCACATGCCTGTAACTCCAGTTCTTGGGAGGCAGAAATAGGAGGATCACAGGTTCAAGGTCAGTCTCAGCAACTTAGAAAGACCTTGTTTCAAAATAAAATAGGGCTGAGGGTGTGGTTCAGAGGTAGAATGCCCCTGGGTCCAATTCCTAGTACCACCAAATATGTATATATAAATTTTGTTTGTATATTTTACTACAAAAAAAGTTCAGAAACATAGAACACCGTGAAGAGGGCAAAAGAAGTCTAAGAAGGTTCCTTGGAACAGGTGGCATGAAAATTGAATCTTAAAAGACAGGAAGACCTGGGGAAATGGCATATTCCCAGTGAGGGAAACAGAGTGAGGACCCAGGTACAAGCAGGAACCAGATGGCAGGAAGTGGGCCCGACCAGCGCTGAGGCCCTTGGCTGGGAAGCTGGGAACCACAACCGGCCTCTTTCCTACCCATCATGTCTCACCTCCAGCCACTTCTACTCAAGTTATCAAGAGCTAACTCACAAAGTAATGCCAATTCTCAAATGGATGCTCTTTCATCTCTCTTCACACACTTACTTCTTGAAAACCCCTTTCCCTGTCAAATTCAACTTCCTCAAGATTAGGTTCTAAGGTTACCTCCTTTGCAAAGCCTTCCCCAACTCCAGCACTTCCTCCTATACTATATATTTCTCTCCTCCACAAGGATTGACAATCATCAAAGGTGGGCTTGTATCCTTTTATTATATCTGAGCCCTGGCACCATGCCTGCTGTTGATACCCAATAAATGCAGGTGGAGTCGATGAATCATGGAGAAACCCAAGAGGTAGAATTGAGACTTGATGCACTAGATACTTTTTAAGCCAAGGAAGATGATGATACAAATGGGGGTGAGGAAAGATAAGTTCAAGCCCATGAAATGGACTGGAAGGGCAAAGAGAAGTCAAGGAAGCAAGCTGGGAGGACCCTGATGGATTCTGGAAAGGAAGGAATAGGGGCATGGAGTAAATAGTTATGATGAGAATGGAGAAAATTGTTTGGGAAGAAAAGCCTCTATACTTAGCAAATTATTGAATATGAGAATTCAGGAGCATAGATACAATTTTAAATGGATTAAAATTTTCGCTGTGGATGGCTGAAGTTATATGGTCTCATTGGCTGAGAATCTAAGAACTGGCAAGATGAAGGTGTTTAACAGACAGAGTTCTGGTGAAAATGTGCCTCAGTTTATAGGAAGAAGAAGAAGAAGGAAGAATAACGCGAAAGCAGAGGCTGGAACTCCCGGCTGAACAAATTCACACATCATTTTCCAGACTGCTAACTTCTCACTCTTTATATGGCTTTTCATGTGTTTTCTCACTTCTGAAGAGTCCTGTCTTCACAAAACAAAGAGTCTATTTTTCAAAACTACTCCATTACCAGGACAGGAGTTTAAAAAGAAAGACAATAAATTCAATTATATACAACATTTAGTTGGAAATAAGTAGAATGAAATTTCCACTTAATGAGCTTAACATCCCTCTTTGAAGAAAGCAGTAATCTGGTATAAACATCAGAGGGATGTCTTTTAAGGTCCCTGTGTGACTTTAAACAAAGGGAGACATGTCCCTTACCCAACCTTTCCCCACTGTGATGTGCCTTTGGGCCAAAACTAACTTTGGCCTCTTGCCTGGCAAAACCGACTGACAAGGAAAAGCCCAAAGTTGAGAGGATTCACATGTGCTAAAAGAAATAATACAAGATGCTTTCTAGTTTCCCCTTAAGGAGCATTTATTGTTATGTCACTATATGTAATACACTATATGTATTACAACTTTGCATAAAAATTATGGCTTCAGTTAATGGAAGTTCATACTGTAAATATACATTGATAGTAAACCCAATAACATTAGAGAATCATGATAGGACAGAAGAAAGCACTTATCTATTCCTCCAAGAGATAATAACTGCCTGGTCATTTTCATCCTCCCAAACACAAAGGAGAAAACTGAGTCTCAGAAAGAAGGCTTTCACTATCCAGTGTAGACTGATTCACACAGGCAGTACTAGTTCCATGTTATTATACTCTCTGAACACAGAACGGCTACACATGGCCAAAAAGCTATAGAAAAAAAAACACAGAATTGTTTAACAATTAAATCAGCACAATGTCATTGCTGGACTTCTTTGGGGAAAAATTATTTCTCAGGCAATCAACAAATAATTTTAGATGGGTAGACTACCCACCGACTGATAATAGAGATTTTCACAATCCCCAAGTCATAAAACTCCAGGAAATGAAATTAAAAAAGCAAGGTAAATCACCATCAGTTTATTTATGTTATTCATACCATGCTAATTGTAAAAGTCAATCTAAAGATGATATTCCCAGCAGGGTGACAAAGGTTCCATCTCGTGCTTCCCACTGTTTCCAAAGGCAGACACACTCACACATGCACTCCCTCCAGGCACAGAGCAGCTCAGCCAGTCTTCTAAAAACATGGCCAGGACTTGTTCTTCCCTCCAGTCCCTGGGATAACACCGCTAGACTCTCAGGATATAGAACAAGCCTATGAGAGCACTGACCTAGTAGTTGTCTCCCAGAATACACAATTCTCCCTGCTTTCTAAACACCAATCCTAGGACTTGTCAACCATTTGTGTGTGTGTGTCTGTGTCTGTGTGTGTGTGTGTGTGTGTGTGTGGTGTGAGGATTCCACCCAGGGTCCTTCTACCTCTGAGGTATGCCCCCAGCTGAAATACTTATGTTTTATTTGGAAACAGGGTCTCACTAAGTTGCAGAGGGCCTCACTAAGTAGCTGAGGCTGGCTGCGAACCTGTGGTCCTCCTGTCTCAGACTCCCAAGTTCTGAGATCACAGCATGTGCCACTACACTCGACTGAGATTTTTTTATTTACAGCCATCCACCCCCCAAAAAATGAGAAAAATAAAAACAATGTGATGAGTGTACCAAAAGGTAAATATTGAATTTAAAGAACTCTCTCTTTTTTTGATAGTATGGGCTTCTTATATTTTATATATTTTAATGCCATCTTATTTATAAAAATAATAGTGGATAAGATTAAAAAGTTTGGCCTCTCTCTCTCTCTCTCTCTCTCTCTCATTTTAGGTTTTTGACCCATTAGATGAAAAATGTTGACAACACTCCTCATTCGTGGCAAACTGTTGTTCTCAAACCACAAAATGCTCCCTCTCCTCTATGTTTCCCCTTCATCTCTGATCCGCTCTTTACTCCACTTCCTTGTTTAGTATGCACCTCATAGTGATGAGTGGAAAAGAAATACAACAATCTATGTACATTAAAAACATATTCACACACACCATAATGTATTTTATACAAACTCATGCAAACCCAAATACTTCTATCACTTCTATCATTCTACAAATGTAGTAATTAATAGCTAAAGAAGTGAAGTGACTTGCCCATAGCCACAAGATGGCAAAATAAGCTCTGAGCTAAAATCCAAGCCTCCTGTGCACTTTTCAATAAGTTTTTTGCCATTTCCCTAAACACACACACACACACACACACACACACAAACACACACACACACACACACACAGAGTAAAAAGAAAAAAAAACATGAAAAAAAGAAATGAATCACAAACATTCATAAAAATAATCACAACTCAAAACAAAAACTCTACTATGAGACTATTTCTTGAAAGTTTTACTGGACCAAAAGATCTTCTAGACTTGAGCAATCTAGAGTTGGAAAACATTTTATTCACCATTTATGTAAGAAACCCCACCACCTTATATGATCTACACAAATTCCCTTGAGGATCCTCACAGGGTGAAGATAATATCAACCACAATTATCCTGAAACTTGACTAGGATGCCCCTGAGCTCACCCTTCTCGTCCAAGCCACATGTGTTATCTTCTCTGGTTTCTCCTTTCTAGTTCCCAAAGAGAACTCAATTTCTTCTGGTTCCACCAGTCGCACTCTGTTTTTGCCTCCATGTGAGTTAGTGTCTATCGGAGTTTATGCAGACTCTGCTATCAACATGTCCTGCAGAAGCCACAAGCTGGGATATCGCACATTTTTTAAACCCATATTAGGATTTATGAAGTGACTGTTCTTAGCATATGCCTTCAAAATACTTTATCTGTTATTTACGAGTAAAAATCATAGGGTAGTTTCATCTGTTTAAGAAACACTATTGTCCTGTGCTGTGCCCTTCATCCACAAGAAAGAATTCCTTCACTGATGTGCCCCTACCCCTGAAGGGTCTGATGCTGGAGCCTTGCTTATTTTTTAATAAACAATTGGAAAAGAGTCCTATTCTTGGCTTGGAGATTCCAAATTTAATCGGAAATCCTTCCAAAAGCCAGTAACCAATTCTATTACCTAACAGAGCTCAGCAATGTATCATTTCAGGTCTGCAAAGCCAAGGACAACCTTGAACAGTCACACTATCCTAAAAGCTTTAGTACTCCTTGGTTGAGAAAGTATCCCAAGAATTATGTTCTCCAATCACCAACCTGAGGCTGACACTGTATAGTTTATTTCAACAGAAATGATGATATTTGCCCAGCAAGGATGGCTTTCACTGCTGTATGAAATAAGACATCCTTATGTTTAACTATTTGCATCTAGCATTAATTAAAGCTCTCCTACTTCTTTCTATGAACTACTCTGATCTCAGGGGGACTGTACGTCTATTTAAATGTCTATTTCTTACATTCTTCCTTCTTTGAATTTCTTAAACCTTACTCTAATGAAATATGGTTTACTATCTAACACACTTACTTCACTGTTTTGTATAAGATAAATCCTTAGATATAGTACTTTATGTTTTTAAAGACAAAACAGTGTTAAAGTGAACATTTTTCACAACTTCCTTGTAGAACTTTGTTAGTTTATTAATTAAAACCACATAATCAGCCAGGCATGGTGATACATGCCTATAATCCCAGTACTTGGGAAGCTGAGACAGGAGAATCATAGGTTCAAGGCTAGTCTCAGAAAATTAGCAAAACCCTGTTTAAAAATAGAAAATAAAACCGGGGTGTGGGTTTATCTCAGAGGTAGAATGCTTCTTAGGTTCAACCTTATGTAAAAAAAGTAAATAAATAAAATAACCATTGATCTGGTCTCTACACCAGTTAAAAAGAATATTTTATGTCTGTCTGCTTTGACAATTTATTAGAAGGAAGAAAAGAGGGGGGAGGAACAACAAAAAAGATGTCACTAAAGAGAAAAGCCAAACTCAAAGAATAGAAAAAAATTATCAAGTTAGAAATTGATTAAATATTAAATATACCAAAAACTAATGAGCAGTATTACATAATGGCTGTACACTAACTGTGTATATGTACAGGTATGAATGAGTGAAAAGGTACAATCCAAAGGGAGACATTGGCACCATCCTTCACATTTCATACATACTAAGATCCACTAGCTCTGTGACCTTGAGCAAGTGACTTGTGACCTTGACAATAACTTAATGTCTCTGAAACTCAGTTTTCTCATGTAATAAGGAAGGATTATAATTATTCCTGGCTAATAGGGGTGTTGTAAGGATCATATGAAATAATGCTTGTTAATTGTTTGGCGCAGTACTGCCATGCAGCAAGGATTTTAAGTGCTAGCCAACATCATCACCATTACTATCATCATCATCATCATCATCCTTATTGAATTATGCTACAGTTGCAAGCTGGACTACCAATGGGATTTGTGTGTTTGAGGAAAAAAAAATCCTTCAAGAAAATTCTTCTCCACATCTTCCTGCTCTCTGCTACTCTCTTTTGTCACAGGTAAATCCTCCAAGTCTATACCTTGTTCCAGTTTTCCAGAGAAGTGCCGAATCCTTTGGAGAATGCCTGTAGACATTATACAGTGATACGTATAGGGCTCCCTAAGCATATCACTAGGGAAGCTACTCAGTATAGTTAGCACATCACTCTAGTTATCAAAAGACAAATCTGTTTTGTGTAGCTCATGCACAACTCACCATACTAGATTTAATACCCTGCACCAGAAGATACAAGTTATGTGCTATGTTTTCAAAGACTTTAGAAACTATCTTGACTAGCTAAAAATATAAGGTATATACTTATCTAGTCCTGTATAGCAATATGTTATAAACATACACCACATTGTGGACTTGGTTAGTCAGGGAAGGTTTCCAAAGTAGACAGACCTCAAGATTAACCTTGAAGGAGGCAGGGAAAGGTGTTGGCAGGAGCTTCGTAATCATTATCTCATTAAATCCTCACAGCAATGCAGAGAGTGATGTGATCCTCATACTTTGCATATGAAGAAATTGTGGATCACAGATGTAGAGTCACCTGCCTACAGAGACACTAACAGGAGTTAGAGTGGTGAGTCAAGGCCCAGGGTTAAGGTTTTCACCCCAGCCCACACCCTGGTCAACCTTTGGATGTTTTAATCATCCCCTTGAGTAAATTACACACTAGTATCTAAGTATCTAACGAGGAAAATGGTCATTTCCAAATGGGCTATATTTTTCTACTGAGAATTTATTCTTGTCTTAAATATTAGACTAGCACTGACTGTACTCACTAACAGTATCAAAAGATTAACTGAAGTAAGCTGGGCATGGTGGTGCACTCTTGTAATCCCAGCATTCGGGAGGCTGAGACCGGAGGATCCGGGTTCGCGGCCAGCCTCAGCTACCTAGTGAGGCACTCCGCAACTTAGTGAGACTTGGTTTCAAAATAAAGAATAAAAAATAGGGCTGGGGGTATAGCTCGGAGGTAGAATGCCCCTGAGTTCAATTCCCAGTACCGCAAAAAAAAAAAAAAAATAAAATAAAATAAAGAATAAAAAATAGGGCTGGGGTATAGCTCGGAGGTAGAATGCCCCTGAGTTCAATCCCCAGTACCACACACACAAAAAAAAGAATAACTGAAGTAAATGTTATAGAGGGTCATAGAGAAAAGTTGATTGTAATTAGGAAACAGGTCATTATGATTGAAGCCTCTTGCAACACTGTCTCTAGGGTCAGACCTTGACCTCCATGTGAGCCACCTGACACCCCTTCTGGTCTCTTCCTCTTCCTCTATGCTCAATTCAATCCAAATAAACTTACTAATGAAGGAAGCCACAGGCCAATATCCATCTATAGGGCCAGAGAGGTCTGTGGGTCATGGTTCTTGGTTTTTCTTCCTCTACAGCCATAGCTTTTCCAACCATGTGGGTCAAAAGCTATGTAAACAACCACACGCAAAGCTTCAACAGCATGAACAGCTGTCTCTGCCTTGCAGGTTGCTGCCAGGCATAAGAATCAGAACCAAAGGATGGGATGGAAAGGAATAGAATGGAACAGAATAATATAGGATAGGATGGGATGGAGTGGGACAGGATAGAATAGAATAGAATAGAATAGAATAGAATAGAATAGAATAGAATAGGAGTAGAATAGAATAGCTTTTCATTCTTTCATGGGATAGAAGCTTATATGATTAAGTACAAATGAAAATATATTAAAACAGTGCCTCATAACCATACCAAATTCCCCTTTTTTTCCCTTGTTCTTCAAGTTACAAACAGCATGGATACCTTGAGCCTAAAAATGATGTGTGACTTGAGCCTAGGTAAAATGCTATAAAATTCTCCCTAAGAAAAGATAAATGATGGTGAAAAAGAGAGAGGCGCGAATGCAAAGGAAATGTAATTTTCATCCTTAAAAAAAAAAACAAAGAGAGAGAGGGGGAGAAACAAAGAAACATTGCCGGAGTCCTCAGTGACCCACACATATCAAATTATACAGGATGGGGTAATATGATTGCCCATTCTCAAATCAGCCAGCAGATGTGCCGCTGCATTCTGCATGAGCAGCAAGTGACAGAAAAGCCCTGCTGGAAGTCCTACTAAAAGAGAATTACAATAATCAAGCCTGTGCCCCATCAGGGCATGTGTGACTGCAGCAAAATTAAATACAGAAGCGTGCCCTGCCTAAGGCCTGAAAAGCACAAAACCACTGGCTGCATCTTCCAAGTACTGTTCGCTGAAAGAAGGGCTACAGATTTTTTGTTTTTGTTTTTTTTTAATTGAGATCGAGCATGGTGACGTTTAGTTTCATTTTTTGTGCCATTGAAACATTGGCTGTCCCATTCTTGCTCTTTCTTGCTCCTGATGGCCTTTCCCCTATTTCTGCTATCTCCTCAATCTCAACTTGCAATCATGAGATGTCAATCACAGGGTTGAAAGGCAAGGATTTAGGAATTATTTCCATCCTCAGAACACTTTACATGAAATGTGTGACAAACAGTTTTTATGTACCCCAATAAATACACATCCATCATCAAACACTATCTTATAACTTTTGAATATGATAAACTAGAATCTCAACTTCAGAGGAACTACAGGTCCCAAAGCTAGGTAATCTAGTCAGTTCAGGCAACTCATTGTGATGTGTCTGAAATTTTCAGTCAAATTCTTTTCTACCCTCTGTAAACTAGTGATTTTCAAACTGTGTTCCCAAAGCAGGGGCTCCCAAAAGCTGGGGTGGGGGTAAGGACAAGCAGAGAGCAGCTCCTACATTTGCCCCTGCCGATTCCTGGAGCACACTCTCCTCCCACTCCACCCTCTCCTCCCCACTACCTCCCACCCCTCCTGTCACCACCTGACACAGCCACTGTCCTTTCACCCAGACCAGTGCAGGAGCCTTGCTTTCTGGCCTCTTTCTCCTGCCCCCCCAGCAATCTTCTCAAAACATAAATTAGCAGCCAGGGATGGTGGCGCACACCTGTAATCCTAGTACTTGGGAGGCTGAGACAGGAGGATCAATTGCAGGTTCAATGCCAGCCTCAGCAACTTAGTGAGGCCCTCAGCAACTTAATGAGACACTGTTTCAAAATAAAAAAATAAAATAGGGCTGGGTGTGTTGCTTAGAGGTAGAATGCCCTTGGGTTCAATCCCCAGAACCCCCCCAAAATATATTATATACATTATATTATATATTGTATATATCACATATACTATATGTTATATATTTCTTAGCTTATATATCCTCAGCTTCTATTTCTCACCTGCCTAAGCTCCTTGAATGACTTATTTAATTTCAAAGACAACCCAAACTCCTTGCCTCACCTCAAAACACCCTGCATAATCCGACACGCACCTCCCATCCTTCCAGTTTGTAACACAAAAGTTCCAGCTGTGTAAGAAAATTGTTTTCTTTCTGTGCCTCGAAATACCAAGCTCCTTGGCACCTGGAAGGGCTCAGACCTCACAGCCTCTGCCTGCTCCTCCCTCTGTTTGGATGTTCTTCTGCTCTTTCTTTTCCTGTCTGACTCTTCCTCATCTTCAACTTGAACTTGCATGCCCCCTCCTCAAAGAAGCTGTCCCTGGCCACCCTAATGGTTTTCTCCTCAGCGCTATTGTCTGTCATTGGGCCCTGTTCTTTTTCTGCATAGCAGTTATTCAATATGTAATCATGAAGTTAGTTTCTTCCATTTACTAATTTAATGACTCTATCCTCAACAACAAGCCACATATGTGAACTCCCATTCACAATCCTCTTCTGGGCTAAGGATACTACCTTATTTCACCATGGCCCCTAACAAAATGATAATGCAATTAATGTTTGACAAGAGAAGGAAGGAAGAGAGGGAGGGAAGGAGGGGTTAACAAATGAGCCCACCTATAATGAACACTAAAAAGGAAAGACAGCCTGGTATGGTAGTGCATACCTGTAATTCTAGTACTTGGGAGGCTGAGACAGGAGGATTACAAATTTGCCAGCCTCTGCAAATTAGCAAGACCCTGTTTCAAAATAAAAAGGGTTAAGGGTGCAGATCAATGTTAGAGAGCCTCTGGATTCCATTTCCAATACCACAAAAAGAAAAATAATAATAATAAAGGAAAGACATATATAACAGCAAGGCCTAACCATTGCAGCCATGTCATTAAGGTCTGAAACTTAAATTGAATTGAATCCTGCATAATCTGAAGTGCTTCCTTGCATGCCTTTTCCTATGTCCACAGGGAAAAGGACCAGAAAGGAATTAGAGGTAAGTTTAGGGTCTGGTTCTCCAAACCCCATCTAGCCTTGCCTCCTGTGTGATGGTATAAACTATTGCAAGCATCTGGGGGCTCTTGGGCCTCCTCATGCAGCTTTCTGTGGGCTTGATTTATGCAACAATCTTTCCTTATTGGCCCATGGTCCCTCCCTGTCTGTGGCTCAGGCAGCATATTCCACGCTTCCTACCCAAGTCTGTGAGGTCTCCTGGAGCACATATAACATCTGGCAGTATCCTGAAATCACACGTCTGGATGCTGCAAAGGCACCTCTATACATTACCTTCCTGCTCTACAGGGAGAAACGTTATTTTTGGTTGAAATCACTTTTTCATTTATCCCAGGTCAAAGGAAGTTCATTCTCCCCATTGTTCAATTTTCCTGAGTCAAATTTTAAAATTTGGTCCCATTTTAAAATAAACTGTGTTTAAATGTACTATTTTATACAGATATGTAGCTAAAGATAAGAGTACGTGATTGAGTATAATTTAATTCAATATATATGTGTGTGTGTATAAATATATAGAAAGGTATATATGACAATCAAGTCTTATTTTAAATTATAATTCCCCATGTAAGGTTTTTCACAAAACACAACTTATCAATGTACTTATCAATCTTTCCATTTCAAAGAGATTGTTAATTTAAATATACTCTTATATTGGACAGAAGCTCAACTATCAGAAACTTAATCCAATATGAAAAAGAGAAAAGAAGTTCATTTATTGTAAAAATTCTAGACCCACCATAAAACAACTTTCACAAATTATTTATTTTTATTTTTAAATTATCATTTTAGTTGTTTAAATTTATGGGGTACCATATGATAATTGAACACATGTTTATATAGTATGTAATGATCAAATCAGGATAGTTAACATTTCTAACTCATTAAACATTTTTAAATTTTTGATTAATGATTGTACATATTTATGGGATATAGTGTAGTATTTCAGTAAATGTATATAATACATATTAGTCAAGACACGATAATCAATGTTTCCATCTCCTTATCATTACTTAGTGCTTGGAGACCTCAAGCTCTTCTCTTCTAGTTATTCATTAAAATATATAGTAGGTTACTGTGAATTATAGTCACTCCACTGCTCTGATAGAACTAATTTCTTCTATCTGTATTTGGGTACTCGTCATCCAACTTCACATTGTCTCCCCTCCACCACCCTTCTCAGCCTCTAATAATCACTATTATACATTCTGATCAACTTTAGATCCACATATAAGAGAGAACATGCAGGATTTTTCTTTTTGCATCTTACTTATTTCACTTAATATAATGTCCTCCAGTTTCATCCATTTTGTTGCAAATGATAGAACAGCATTCTTTTTATGGCTGAATAATACTCCACTGCTCTACTGTGTATATATACCACATTATCTTTATTCATTCTTCCATTGATGAGCATCTAGGTTCATTCCATATCTTAGTTACTATTAATACTGTAGCAACAATCATGGGCATGCAAATATCTGTTTAATATGCTGATATCATTCCTTTGGCTATATACCCAGGAGGATAGTGAGATCATATAGTGGATCTATTTTTAATTTCTTGTAAAACCTCCATACTTGTTTCCATGATGGCTGTACTAAGTTACATTCCCACCAACAGTGTATGAAAGTTCTGTTTTCTCTGCATCTTTGCCAGCATTTATTTTTTGTCTTTTCAATAATAACCATTCTAAGTGAGGTGAGATTTTGATTCATTACAATTTTGACTTTCATTTATCTAACAGCTAATGAAATTGAGCATGTTTTCATAAATCTGTTGGCTATTTGGAGTTCTTCTTTTGAGAAGTATCTGTTGAAATCCTTTGCCCATTTTCATTGGATTATTTGGGGGCTTTCATTATTAAATTTTTGAAGTTCTTTATATAATCTAGATATTAACCTATTGTCAGATTAATAGTTTGAAAAATATTTTCCTATTCTGTAGGTTAACTCTTCACTCTTTTGGTTCCTCTTTTGAACATAAGCTTCCTAGTTTGATATAATTTCAAATTTGTTTATTTTTTGCTTTTATTTCCTGTACTTTTGGAGTCTTCTCCAGAAAATTGTTGCCTATATTAATATCTTAAAGTGTTTCCCCTATGTTTTCTTCTAGTAGTTTCATAGTTTCAGTTCTTATGTTTAGGTTTTTGATCCATTTTGAGTTGATTTTTGGACAAGATGAAAAATAGAGGTTGTTTCAATCTCCTGCACATGAATAACCAGTTTTCCCAGTACCATCAATTGAATAGGTTACCCTTACTTTGATACATATTTTTGATGCCTTTGTCAAGAGTCAGTTGGCTGTAAATGCATGGGGTTATTTCTAAGAACTCTATTCTGTTGCTTTGATCTGTGTGTTATGCAATTACCATGCTGTTTTGGTTACTGCAGAGTGGAGGGAGGGAAAAGAATGTGAGGTTGGATAAGGAGTACCCAAACACAGTAGATATTATAAAGAGATGTTAAATTTTTCTCAAATGTTTTTCTCCATTTATTGATATAATTATATGATTTTTGTCTTTCATTGTGTTGATATGATACTTTTTTTTTTTTTTGCGGTTCTAGGGATTGAACTCAGGGGCGTTCTACCTCTGAACTACATCCCCAGCCCTATTTTTTATTATTTATTTTGAAACCGGGTCTCACTAAGTTGTGGAGTGCCTCACTAGGTAGCTGAGGCTGGCCGTGAACCCCGATCCTCCGGTCTCAGCCTCCCGAATGCTGGGATTACAAGCATGCGCCACCACGCCCGGCTATATTTATTGATTTGTATATATTGAACTATCCTTGCATGCCTGGGATAAATCCCACTTGATCATAATGAATGATCTGTGTGTGTGTGCGTGTGTGTGTGTGTGTGTGTGTGTGTGTGTGTGTGTGTGTGTGTGTGATACTGGGGATAGAACCAACAGCATTCTACCTTCAAACTACACCCCCAGCCCATTTTGTTCTTTTATTTTAAAACAAGATCTCACTAAGTTGCAGAGGGCCTCACTAAGTTGCTGAGGCTGGCTGTGAACCTGCAATCTTCCTGTCTCAGTCTCCCAAGTAGTAGGATTACAAGCGTATGCCACCACATCCAGATATGAATGATCTTTGTAATGTTTTGAATTCAATTTGTTAGTATTTTATTGAAAAATTTTGCATCTATGTTCATTAGAGATATTGGTTTACTGCTTTTTTGTTGTTGTGTACTTGCATGGTTTTGGTATCTTGCTAATGCTAACTTTATAGAATAAGTTTGGAAGAATTCTTTTCCTTTTGGTTTTTTGGAATAATTGAGAAGAATTAGTATTATTTGTTCCTTATAAGTTTGATAAAATTCAGTAGTCAAATAGTCCTGTGCTTTTCTCTGTTGAAAGATTTATTACTGATTCAAATCTTATTACTTGGCCTATTTAGGTTTTCTCTGTCTTAATGGTTCAATTTTGGTAAGTTACATGTGTCCAGAAGTTTATCTATTTCTTCTATGATTTTCCAACTTGTTAGCATATAGTTTTCCTAATAATGCCTA
>PVLC010014810.1:21900-38477 GCA_004027655.1 Graphiurus murinus
ATCTTTTTGTATTTTTGTGGTATCATTTGTAATCTCTCCTTTTCATCTCCAACTTTGAATCTTCTTGTATTAGTCTAGTTAAAGGTTTGTCAACTTTATCTTTTCAGGAAACCAACTCTGTTTCCTTTACCTTTTTTGTTGTTTTAAAATCTGTTTCATTTATTTCTTCTCTGATTTTTTTTTTTTTTTTTTTTTGCGGTACTGGGGATTGAACTCAGGGGCGCTCTATCTCCGAGCTATACCCTCAGCCCTATTTTTTTATTCTTTATTTTGAAACCGAGTCTCACTGAGTTGCGGAGTGCCTCACTAGGTAGCTGAGGCTGACCGCGAACCCGGATCCTCCAGTCTCAGCCTCCCGAATGCTGGGATTACAAGCGTGCGCCACCACGCCCGGCTCTTCTCTGATTTTTGTTATTTCTCTCCTTCTTTTAAATTTGAGTTTGATGGAAAACATTATGTTAAGTGAGATTAGCCAGTCACAAAGAGTAAAGAAGCATATGTTCTCCCTAATACGCGGATGCTAGGGAGAAGATGGGGTATAAGAGGGTCTCCAGATGAAAAAGGAGAGACCCTCGAAAGCAAAGAAGTTGATTTAACCAAAGGGGTTGGACAGGGTGGGGCACACTAATGTATATCAAGGTTACTCTCTAAACTGAACTTGAGAAGGAGGGAGGGCAAGGGAGCGGGGTGCGAATTTGGGGAAGGGGTCAAATGAGAATTGTGAGCACATATATTGTTATCAATTTGTACCTAACAAAGATGTATGCTTACAATGTATGAATAAAAATTTAAAAAATAAATAAATGAATGAATTTGAGTTTGAACCGGGCATGGTAATACACTCCTTATAGTCCCGTTACTTGGGAGGCTGAGGCAGGAGAATCACAAGGTTCAAAGCCAGCCAGCCTCAGCATCTTAGTGAGCTTCTCAGCAACTTAGTGAGACCCTGTTTCCAATAAAAAATGAAATAGGGTTAGGGATATAACCTGGAGATAGAAAGCCCCTGGATTCCATCTCCAGTACCACAAAACAAAATTTGAGTTTGGTTTTCTCTTTCTCTTGCTTTTCAAAGAACTTGAGATGAATGCTTGTTTGTTTACTTGCTTGCATTCCTTTTTCCCTTCTCTTCCTTTCTTTCTTTCTATCTTTCTTTCTTTTTTTTTATCTGACTAGGATATTTCAAAAGACCTCTCTTCAAGTACAGATTTCCTTCTCCTGCTTTTTCTAGTCTGTTGTTCATGCTTTCAGCTATGTTTTTAATTTGACTTATTGAGCTCATTTCCAAGATTTCTGTTTGCTATTTTTTCAAGATCTCTATCTCTACTGAAGGGATATGTATCTCTTTTTTTCTCACTCATATATGCATTGCTTTTCTAATTTTGCTCAACTGTAAGTATTTTCATGAATTTCAATGAGCTTCTTTTTCGTCACTCTTTTAAATTCTTATCAGGCATCTCATTTGTATTGTTTTATTTGGGATCTGTTGCCAGAGAGTTATTTATTGTGCCTTCTAGTCATTGTGTTACCTTAATCATTCATATTTCTTGTGATTTTATGTTGAGATTTGTACATCTGGTGGATCACTTATCACTACCACTCTTTCAAGGTGACTTTCATAGTAAACAGCTTTCTCCTGAAGAAGTGTTTTGGGTGTTGGTTTGGTATGCAGTGGTGACTTTGGATCCAGCTGGGCACTTTCTTTTGCTAAAATTTATGGCTTTGGTCACAGTGTATACCACAGTGGGGTCAAAGAGACTCTCTGTCTCTGGTGGCCATGTGGGGGTGGGGACAATCTGGCAGCACAGGAAGGTATAGTGTATGCAGCAGTGGGTATGGTGTGTCCACTGTGTGGCCACTCTGACAATGGGAATTGTGACATCAGGTGGGCAGTATACATTTCCTGAGCCCTGCTGCTGGCAAAGGCCTCCAGCACTGACAGCTCATTGGCAATCATTGTAAGAGAAATGAACTGCTTTAAGAGAAACATGAAAAAGTAGGGTACGGTACGTGTGTGTTGTTAGAATATCAAATGTGTAGGAAGATTGGCAGTAAATGGAGTCAAAGTGTAAGCAGAGGGCAGGGCATCAGGGTTCTTGCTATTGTGCTAAGAAGTGTGAATCAAGAATACAAACAATAAATGCTGGAACTAGACACATAGCTAGATATCAAAGTGATGCTTCCTTCAAGTTCAAAGTTGTTACATTAGGTCCTATTTCTTTGCCATCAATTTTTAAATTAATCAATGTAGATAAAATGGTATACACAGTCGATTTTGAATAAAACCACAAATATTTTTGAGGAAATAATTATTTTTACCAGTGATTTTTTTGAAAATTGACATTAGTAATTTAAAACATTTTATTAGACAGATGGCCCTGGGTTAGCAAGTAACGACATTGATTTGTAGGTTGCAAATCAGGAGTTGTAGTGAATCTAGGTGCCTTCTGCACTTGTGAATACTTTTGATATTTGCAAACTCTTAGAGGCTGACATTTTGATATTTGTGGATTTATTTACTACTTTTTCATGGTTTTATGAAAAGCCTCTTGATTTTGCCTTCTAAATATCTCTTGAATTTGTCACTGGTTTGAGCTTTTGTTGTCCCTCTCTTATACATTGGAGTTTGATGAATTAAAAGAAATTAAATCTACTTGGTTGGTAGATTTAATTATTAGTGATGGGAGTTTTTATAATAGATTAAAATATTCAGCAACAATTGGTTAATAGCATTCTCTGTCATCCATAGTCATATCAGCCAATGGAGATGTCCTAAAGCATTCACTGTTTTAAAATATTGATGTGTTGATGCCAGTCAATAGGGGAATCATGGGAAATGGATCCAAGGTTTCTTTGGGAGGGTATGGAAATATTCTAAAATTAGATTGTGGTGGAGGTTACCTGACTATAGATATACTGAATTTCACTGATTTATGCACTTAAAACAGGTGGATTTTTATGGTACATAAATTGTACTCACAAGAAGCTGGTAAAACCTCTTCTCTCTAAAAAGTAGGAAGGAGAGAAGAGGGAAAGATATTCAAAAACCATAGTTTGAAGAGAGAAGATTGGTCTATGTCTTGGATGCTGAAATTGAGGACAGCATCTGAGAGAAATTGTTCCATCAAACAAGGACTGCTTATCAGAGGTCTGAAAGGGAGGAGGAAAGAGAAAATATAGCCTGCATCCTTACATTCCCTTGTATCAACCTTAGGTATAAGAAACAGATTCAGGCCACCAGTAAATATTCTGAGTCTTTGGAACCACGCTTTTAAAGATATCTGACTTCTTCAGAGAAGTTGGGTTATAAAATAGTTAAAGTCCAAATTAACTGAACTCTAATGTCTTGAACATGTAATTCAACATGTAATTTCTAAGGCATGCAGTATTAGTTCTACAGGAAGATTTGCTTTGTGCATTTTTCTTCTAGAAAATTAATAATTTTGGCAATGTGTTTGTGATGTTCTTTCTAACATGTATTGTAGGATATTGTTGCAACTGCTGCTTTGTGTATTCTGGCTCATGAAGATGATTTCTCACTTACTAAGTTTGAAATCTAAATCATGGGTTTAGCTGTGGCTGTTGCCAGACAGGAACATAACAGAGTTAGGATGAAGTTAAGAAATTTGTTGTCATTTTGAATTCTTAACTTTATTCAAATAAAAAAAAAGCCTGCATGTCAGAATTGCAAGCAATAGTTTGCTAGAGATGAACAGTTTTTGCTAGTTCTGAAAGATCTGCAGGGCATGTGCTACTGAAACAGCTCATTCCCAACTGAAGTAATAAATCTAGGATTGACAGCTACACAAATCCATCACCAAGTCAGGGAGGCATTGTGCACAGTGCCAAGGCATTCAGGTAATTGGAGAATAAGAAAGAATCAGTGAAATGACAGGACTGCCCTTTTGGGAAAGACATCAGAGACCATTTCTACCTTAAAACCTGCACAAAATCACCAGATCTGAGAATATATGAAAAATCTTGAAGTGTTTTTAATACTAATCACAGAACTTATAAAAAATTTTAACCTATTTCCTAAAATTTATGTAGGTTATCCTCTTAAATAACAGCTCCTAGAACTGATTTTTTTTTCAAATTAAAGACATTTCCAAGAAAAGCCAATATGATTTACAGTTTTGTAAAAAGGTATGAGTTTTAAAGACCTTTTAATGAACATTAACACTCTTTATTCTAACTGATACATTATAGTTTTTGGCTTTACATGGCACTTGGTCAAAATACCATCCCCAGCCTGCTTATCAAAACCAAACATATTTTAAAATCTACATTCAGTGAAGTAAATTAAATTGTATTTTGGGAATATCCATCACTAGAATTAAAAACTTATTAATTTGTTAATGATAAGATAAATTCTTCAAATTCTCCATAATTTTGTTTTCAGTGAAAATTCTTAAGATACCTCCCATGAATGCATCTTTGAAATTTTAACAAAAGGTAGGCAGATATTTCTGATGACAGTATATTTTGCATGTCTATCATAAATATGTATGTATCTGCTGTATAATGTTCCCTTTGGCTTATTGGCACAGCATTAGGGAGAAAATGCAAAACAATTTCCAGAAAACTGACTCTCAATTGCATCCTTTAAGATTAAAGGATGTCTTCTGGCTTAAAAAGAGGGAAATGTGGAAAGGCATAAAAATCAAATGGGCAATACAATTTGGAAAGTTTCTTTAAAAACTATGTTACTACTAGAACTGCAAAAGTTTAGCTGGAAGATATTGTCAATTATGCAAGTTTAAAAATAAAATTCCCTTTTCCAAAAGGCAGCATCTCAGTACTTCATGGAGGATGGCATGATTTAATGAAGATCTTTAAGTCAGGGAGCCAGTTTTTCCCCCCAGTGACATCAAAATCAGAAAATAATTCTTCTGCAGAAAATATCTAAAATGGGGAAGCACCGTTTACGTAGTCTACATAAATATGTGAAATTACTGCCTGGAAGATGTGATTACAAACAAGTAAAAATCAAACATATCTAACTCTAAGGTGGTTCAACAGAGAATTTGATATATGAAACCTGGGAATGCTGATAAAGGGACTACTGAGAAGACCTTTAACAGTGAACCGGCGACATCTACTGTCCTGGAGTGAAATAGCAGTGGAAGCCATTTCACACTGCGCAGAGCTCTAGGAGAAAGCAACCAGGTAGTCACAGGTGCAGACAACACTGGATGGGGTTTGCCTGGTGAGAGGTAGAGTGCTCTACAGAGACAGACAGAAGGAGGAAGGAAAAAAAAAACACAGAAACAGGAGGAGTGATGAAGCTTAAGGGGTGAACCTGCAAAAATACCAGGCGAAGAGGGAGGGAGGCGGGATGCCCCGGGAAATATCACCATCAAGAATTCTATTTTCCCTGAGCACTTGGCTCTTTTCAGAGAAAATCTCTCTCCTATACCACTGACCTTATATCCTCCTGTTCTTTCTATTGCATCATCCTTCCTAATTAGACCTCCTACAAATTTTTCTGGGCTGGAAATCTACAATGTAGAAGCATTTCTTTGAATTTTTAAACAACTTCCTTCCACTGTTGATGATTCAGTGTTTTTAAAATTCCTTCACAAATCAAGGAATATCTGACTTTGAGAAAGTGCAATAAACATTTAAAGTTAGCCTGATCCTTACGGCCCATGTAGTCTCTACACTTAACATGAGGAATCTGAAGTTAGGAAAATTAGGGTGACCTTGAGGTCACCCAGCCTGTGAGTGGTCACAACAGATGGAACACTAGGTTTACTCACCAATTGAGCTCAGTAGAATAAATGTTTCTGCAAGGTGGTCATACCTACAAAGCACTCCTCAAAAGTTTCCCTATCCCAGCCAGGCGAGGCGAGAATTTCATAATTTAGTGAGATCCTGTTTCAAAATTAAAAACAAAAATAAAATAGTGCTGGGGGTGTAGCTCAGGGGCAGAATACCCCCAGATTCTATCCCCAGTAAAACACACACACACACACACACACACACACACACACACACACACGCACACTTTCCCTGCCTCTAGTCTGTTTTTGTTTTGTCTATGTTTGAAATTTCAGAGGCTTCAATAAAATTGTACATTTTGTTGATTTTTTAGCTATTTTGAGGAAAATCAGAATTTTTTTTTAATTTTTATTTTTATTCATGCATTGTAAGCATACATCTTTGTTAGGTACAAATTGATAACAATATATGTGCTCACAATTCTCATTTGACCCCTTCCCCAAATTCCCACCCCACTCCCTCGCCCTCCCTCCCTCTCAAGTTCAGCTTAGTGAGTAACCTTGATATACATTCGTGTGCCCCCCCATCCCCTTCGGTTAAATCAACTTCTTTGCTTTCGAGGGTCTCTCCTTTTTCATCTGGAGACCCTCTTATGCCCCATCTTCTCCCTAGCATCCGCATATTAGGGAGAACATATGCTTCTTTACTCTTTGTGACTGGCTAATCTCACTTAACATAATGTTTTCCAGTTGCATCCATTTCCCTGAAAATTTGGAAAACAGTATGGAGGATCCTCAGATGTATGGGAATGAACCTACCATATGATCCAGCAATACCACTTCTGGGTATCTACCCAAAAGAATGGAAACCAAACTATCAGACCGATGCATGTGTATCTATATTTATAGCTGCACAATTTACAATAGCCAAACTATGGAAGCAGCCAAGATGTCCATCGACAGATGAACGGATTACAAAACTATGGGATATGTACACAATGGAATTTTACTCAGCTATAAGGAAAATCAGAATTTAATATGAATGCAAAACTAAAAGAGAAGATAAAATGAACAGTTATCTGTAAGTCAATGTATCCAATACTGTATGTTTCTGAAAAGAATAAACTGAATTTCAAAATTATGTTTTATGGTCTTTTTAACCCAGGGTAACCAGATGAAACACCTACCTTTTTATCTTAATTCTTTCTGTCTTTATACAACTTCCTGTCACATTTTCATTTGTTGTAGAATGAAACTTCTTAGAAGATCAGTACTCTAATATTCCTGTAATGCACTTAACAGGATAAGCCAGGTACTTACCTTTGTGGTAAGCTTTCTAAATATTTTTAAACTTTCTAAATATTTCTAAGTATGGTAAACTTTCTAAAACTAATTGATCTTCTAAAGGATATTTACCTTCTCCTACACTTCAGATTCTTATTTTAAGTCTGAAAGTCAGCTACCATATACACAAGGAAGTTGTATCCTCTAATTTGTACTTTATCTGCAAGTATAAAGTTCCAAACATACCTTTGTAGTCCCACTTTTTTTTTCCAGTACTGGGGATTGAACTCAGGGGCATACCCTGAGCTATACCTCCAGCCCTATTTTTTATTCTTTATTTTGAAACAGGGTCTCACCAAGTTGCAGGGTGCTTCACTAAGTAAGTTTTCAGGCTGGCTGCAAACCGGGATCTTCCAGTCTCAGCCTCCCAAGTACTGGGATTACAAGCGTGTGCCACTGCTCCCAGCCTAGTTCCACTTTTTAATTCAACTTAAATACTTCATATATTATCTTTTTCCAAAAATACAATGGAAATTATATTTTAAATGTCAAAATTAACAACCATCAGCTTGTTTTCATTTTAGTATTTTATAAAGGAAAACAAGACCAGAATTTAGGGGGGGGAGGGTGATTGGTTTTTTCTCCATATCCATTCAAGATTGAAGCTAACAATGTTGAATTTTACCTGAGCTGGAAGACATGAAAGGTTAAACAAATCCTCCCACCGTTTTGTGTTCTGCAAAATGGCTTATTACAAAGACCCACTCTTTTTTCTGTAGGACTTAAATAAGACTTATGACCCCTCCTGTTTCCCTGAGATAAGGCCAAACACAGAGTCTCCAAATTATCACTCTTTGACTCATAAATGCTTAGCTGAATCTAGTTCCCATTGAACAATGGCAATATATTGTCATTAACCAAACTTTGGTTAAGTTTCTCTCCTTGTCCTATCTGACACCCTTGCATCTTACTTCCCCACACCAGTTCTTTCTAGCCTCATTCAATGCTCTTATAAAGGAAACACCCTTTCCCTAACTCTCCAGATGCCCATGGTCACAGCATTCTCCCTATTGCAATAACTCCTCCCCTATTGCAATAATCATCTTCACCCTTACAATAATCCTTTTGAATAAAGTCTCTCCTCAGCCCACACTTGTTTTTTATTTTACAAAACCAAGAATTTTAATTAAGGCTGAGGGAAATAGGCTAAATAAAAGAGATTGAAATGATAAGGTATTCTTACACTCAAAGTAAAACCATATAATTTTCATAAGAATATTCACATTTCTCCTATTTTTTTCTTTACTCCAAAATAAAATTGCAAACCTTTACAAGAGCAAGGCTTCTTGAAAAATATTTATATTCAAATGAATGAAAAGTGAAATTATTTTATTTTATACATTTACAAATTCTACCAAAAGTTCCAGTATTTTCCACACTTTGTCCTGGGGTATCAAGTTCCCTAAATTTGTCCAGATCTAAGTTTACCTGCTTCTCTAACATTCACTCACTAAATCTTGCAACTTACTATTTTGCAGCAAGATGAAATCCAAATATCTTTATTCAAAATTTCTGTCAACATGCTCCATACTCAGTTGTTTCCCAAAAAAAGAAAAATAATTTTTCAATGACAAAAACCACATTGCGAGGCCTGGTGCTATTGCAAATCTTCAGAAAAGTTCTATGGCCAGAACTGACCAATACCATATGCTACATTATGTAAACAAATATGTACCAATGGGCTCAATTGTATAAACCACAGGAGGAAACAAAAATGATGAGCTGAACAGATGTCTTTGAAGCATAATCATTTCTCTGGCAATCCAGGAGACAAAGACCCTTTGGTATGTGGAAACAGGTTAGAAATCTTTATAGATCCTCCTCTTTATTAAAAAAAAAAAATGTAAACACCGAAGAAACTATTAGTTGGCTTTTCATAAACTTAACAGATTCAGGTAAATGTGAATTAATTTAGCAAGTGCCTTTCCCTACACATTGGGAAAAAAACCATTCATTTCCCTTGACATTACTTCTAGGCTCAGATCCAATGCCAATAAACATTTCTGCTGTGTTTATTGAATGTTGCTATCTATTTATTTCTTTATTCCTTAAATATTTATTGGTATCCTACTGTGTGCTAGGCACTAGGGATATGGTTGCGAACAAAACAGACAAAAAAATCTGTCCTCATGGAACTTGCAATCAAGGCAAAAAATAAAGAAGTGAAATATATAGAAGGCTAGGTGTGGTTTGTGCTAAGGAGAAAACATAAAGCAGGAAAGGGGAATCTGAAGAGCTGTGGGGCAGGAGGACTTGAGACTGAGAAGGTGGTTTTGAGTGAAAATCTAATGAAAGAAAGGGAGCTAGCCATGCAGAAGTCTGGAGGGAAAATTCTCCTGGCAGAGAGAACAACGAGTGCAACGGTCTAGAGACAGAAACCCTGCAGCATGCAAAGCTGAGCATGCTGAAGTAGAAAGCAGAAGAAGCTCAAAGAAACTTTAAATCTAGTAGAGGCTTAGAATACAGATTTTCTAAAACAAATACCAAATAGTTTTAAAAGTTGAGAGAAGGCGGGCGTGGTGGCACATGCTTGTAATCCCAGCATTTGGGAGGCAGAGACTGGAGGATCCAGGTTCCCAGCCAGCCTCAGCTGCTTAGTGAGGCCCTCCACAACTTAGTGAGACCCTGTTTCCAAATAAGAATAAAAAAAATAGGGCTGGGGCTGAATCCCCCCAGGTTCCATCCTCAGTACTGAAAAAAAAAAAAAGTTGAGAGAGAGATACAAACACAATTCTGTAACAGTTCAGAAAAGGAATAAAAAATATAGTTGGGCAGACTCACCAGAACTAGAAGCAGAACCAAAACAGGGGAAACTGTGTAAATAGCAACTATTTTATAGATACATATAAATATAGGAATATGTATATTATATAAACACGTCAGATATTATATGTTATACTATTATCTTTGTCTTGTATGAAATGTTTGGAAATATACTAAATATATATATGCATATGTATGAATACATATATGCATATGTATGAATATATATTCTCTTGGTGTATTTGGTGTTTGTTAATTGAAAAAAGAAGGGGAAAGTTCTTTGTCAAATATAAAGCCCCACAAATGGGTGTGGGGAGGGTAGAATGGCAAGCTGTTAACTTAGAACCTAGAAGAGTCCGGTAATTATTTTCTCTCTCTCTGGCAATATCACAAAACATATCCCTCCACTCATGGCTTCCTCCTGCCAACTCTAGGTCTCTGATTTTACCGCAGTCACTCTTTCTTACTTCCAGATCTGTGCCTTGCCTCCTTCAGCGGGCAAACACCTCTCATCCCCCTTACCCTCATGGGCTCCCTTTCTATCAGTCAATCTGTGCGGAGCATGTGCTAGTATCTGGGGGATTCGTTTATGAGCAAGACAGGGTCCTTGCCTCAACAGGGGGGTAAGACAAGTAAATAGGCATTTGCAGTAGAGTAGGAGAACAATTGCAGTTGCAGGAGCAGACAGAAGAGGGACAGGGTTTAGGCTAAGACCTGAGAGATGAGCACTGAGAGAGAAGCTGAATCTTCCCTATGCTGAAGAAACGTCGCTAAGAAAAGAAGTTATCCTAAAACATTAATAATGACCAGTGGTATAATTTCTTCAAGCATATTTCCTTTTTTCCCTTTCCATTGTTTTTTGTTGTTGTTGTTGTTTGTTTGTTTGTTTGTTTGTTTTCCTGGTTGCTTGGAATTCATTTTCCAGTTGTACAAGGCAAAGAATTACCAGGTGTCAGGAAAGTTGCCATGTCATTTAACAGTAGGGTGATGTTCTTTCGACTTCCTTCTCAGTGTTTGCACATTTCCTATTTTTTAAAGAGTTGTGGCTACTCTTAAACTCATACAGAATGGCTTGTAAGAGAATTTTTCTAAATAAAAGAAACAATCCCAGGTGGGAGCCTCATGAGAGGAAACACTTTGGAGCAGGGGCTTTGGGGTGCACTCTGAGCCCCTCTGCTACAGGTACAGCAGGCTTGCTAGGCCTGAGCAGTAGGTAAACCAACCTGAAGGAGTGAGTAAAGAATTATGATTCTCCTCACCTTTAAATTCATGTTCACCAGAATGCTAGGGCACTTGTGTCCCAATTCCAATTCTTTCCTTTGACTTAGGGAAATTACATGTAACCCTTAGTTTTTGCATTAGGTTATGTAAGAATTACTGAGTTGCTATTTATTAAGATCCCTTTAAGACTAAATGCCCCATGCTGCTATTCTATATTTTATCCTTTTAAAATGCTCTAATCGTAGCCCCCCCCCAAAATTTTATGTAAAGTATGCAGCAAATACACCCTTTTACAGCTTAGAAAACCTAAAATAGTGCTTTTAAGTTGGCAGTCATTTTCCATACTCTTTTCTTCCTTTTTTAATATTTGAAATATTTTTATATACAAGAAGTTTAATTTTCATTGTTGAGTAAAAATATATTAGCAAAAACATATACCCATTTATTCTGTATTAGTTGTAAAAAACAATTTAAAATATTATTAAAGAATACACATATTCTTTCATCTTAAAATATAAAATCAAAATGTCAAAAGATTAGCGATGTTGATATTTAGATCGATATTCAGATCAAGATGATATCACATATTCTTATGTTAACTTATTATTTTAAGTGATATCTTTAAATGTTACCATTAGTATGACTGCAGTTAATTTTATTTTAAAAGAATAAAGGAGAGACTTTCATTGTCTTATTTTGAGAATTTTAACTACAATTAAACAGAAAAGTTATGATTGCATTTTTTCATTTGCTCCATGCACAGTTCAAAAGCAATCATTTGCTGCCCCCTGGCTGTAAGGAGAATCCTTATCTTCTAATAAAACTGTGTTTAAAAGAAAGAATTATGATTCTGAGTATTCAGAAAGTAGAGAATGTGGAGGATTTATTATAGAGAGCAGGGCACTAATTAATATTGATGAAGAACCTGAACTCTTAGATCAGTCATCCTGGGTTCAAATCCCAGCCCTACCACATGCTAGTTGTGTGAGCTTAACCAACTTACCTGAACCCCTTGCATCTTTATTTCCTCATCTGTATAGTGAGGATAATGGGAACAATACCTATTTCATGTGGCTAATATGAGAATTAAGCAAGCTTGTAAAGTGCTCAGATTGTGTGGTGCTAATGTTGTTGTTCATGGTCTCATACTTAAAAGCAACAGTGAGGCAATCACAGTTGTCTAACACAACACCAGTGCTCCTAGTCTCTCTGACCCTGCTCTATTTTTTTCTTTTGTTGTGTCACTTCTCACTTTCTAACACTATAGAATTGAGTTTTTATTATATCTGTTATTCTTTGTATCTCATCACTAAAAAGAGTGTGGGTATATTTGTTTTGTTTATTGATATATGCCAAACACCATGTAAGATCTAGCACATAGTAGGCACTTAATAAGTATTTGCTATTGAATGAATTTGGTGCAATAATTTTCAAAATGTTCATAAAACCTTAAACTCTTAAGGCTACCAAGGGTTTAAAGGGCAGCACTTTTATTCAAAGACCTTTTGTGTTTGTGACTATTAGAAGAAAAATAGGGGAAACACTTCAACATAGGTGCAGGCAAAGACATCCTGAATAAGACCCCTATAGTTCAGGAAATAAGAGCAAAAATAAATAAATGGGATGAAATCAAATTTAAAAGTTTCTGCACAGCAACAGAAACCAAATGAAAAGGCAGCCTTCAGTTGTTTTTGTTTTTTTGTTTTTTGTTGTTTTTGTTTTTGTTTTTGTTTTGTGTGTGTGTGTGTGTGTGTGTGTGTGTGTTCCTAGGGATTGAACCCAGGGACATTCTACCTCCAAACTAAACCCAGCCCTATTTTATTCTTTATTTTGAAACAAGGTCTCACTAAGTAGCTGAGGCTGACCATGAACCTGTGATCCTCCTGTCTCAGCCTTCCAAGTACTGGGATTATAAATGTGTGCTACCACACCCGCATTGCCAGCTACTCTTCTGACATACTATATCCTGAATATGCAAGAAACCAAAAAAAAAAAAAAACCCTCAATATTAAAAAAGAAAATAACCTAATCAATAAATGGACAAATGAACTGAACAAAGATTTCATCTCACTCCAGTTAAAATGACAATTGTCAAAAATACAAATAACAATAAGAGCTGGCGATAATATGGGGAAAAGGAACCCTCATACACTTTTGTGGGAATATAAATTAGTACAGCCACTATGGAAATCAGTATGGTGGCTCCTCAGAAAGCTTAAAATAGAACAACCCTAAGATCCAACAACTATACTACTCCTTGATATTTATGCAAAATAATTCAAATCAGCATAGAGATTCAAATGTACCTATGTTTATCATAACACAATTCACAATAACCAAGTTATGAAATCAGCTGAGGTGTCCATTAACAGATGAATGGATAAAGAAAAGTGGTATATATGTATACACGACATTAAGTTTTATTCAGCCATAAATAAGAATGAAATTATGTCATTTTCAGGAAAATGGATGAAACTGGAGACGATAATTTTGAGCAAAATAAATCAGACTCAAAAGAAAAGTTTCCCATGTTTTCTTTCATATGTGGATGCTAGGGGTCAGGCATCACCATTAAAGTAAAAAGGAGACTGTTACAGTAGAGAAAAGGGATCAGCATCATGGAGGAAGGAAGAGGGGGAGAAACTGGAGTGTGAAACTGACCAAATAGATTTTTCTGTATATATGAATCTGCCACAATGAAACCCATCATTCTGTATCATTAATATGTACCAACATTTTTAAATTAAAAAATTTTTAAGCCTTTACTCTTCAGCGTTCAAGGTACATGGTACACAAAATGACTAATGCACAATTTCTGATCAAGGAGTAAATCAAGTACAAAAACAAATCATTTGAATACAATAAACAGTAATAGATTTAAATAAAATGTTTGGAATTGAAAACAAGAGAGTATAAATCTCTCCAGGGAGTCAGAGACAAATGAGGTAAGAGGAGAGGTATTTTCTGGGCAGAAAGTGAGGGTATTCTCAAGTTCAGGAAGAGATTAAAACAACCAGGAAAGAAGAGTGTGTCTGGGGGACATAGTGGGGTTATGATGGGAAAAGATTTATTACTGTTACTATTGGAGGAGATACCCTCAGATAGGTAAGGGCCATTTTTGTGACTGGGGTATTAAAAAATATTCCTTGGTTTAGTTTTAACCAGGCATGGCTAAATACTGATAAGTAGAATATTTAGAAGGGCTGGAACCAAGCGAACCAGGCCAGGATATTATCAACAGATACCCAAGATCAAGCAAACCAGGAATCGGAAAATACAAATCAGAGTTGAGGAAATCATGAGGAAGATGTCAAAGAGACAACTATGGCTCTCTTTTGGGTGAAAACTCCAAGTATTATAGAAGTTTTTGGTTAAATTAAGAAGAAAAGTTTTTATGGGCCAGCGCATCTGAACAACCAGTACTGGATACAGGAGACCAGAGATGGATGATAGAAGAAAAGTTCTCAGTCCTCACCCAGAAGAGAACCTAGCTAAGAACCACCACATGGAAGACATTAATCCAGAATCACTCCACTCCACCGTTGTTCCTGGATGTTGTTGCAAATTTGTAATGTGTGTGTGTGTGTGTGTGTGTGTGTGTGTGTGTATGTGTGTGTGTGTGTGTGACTAATCTCACTTAGCATACTATTCTCCAGTTCCAACCATTTCCCTACAAATGACACAATTTTGTTCTTCTTTATGTATATGTATATTTAAGTTACCTAGTTTCCTAAGAATAATTCATTCCACACATAGTTGCAATTTTTCTCAACAAATAAATTTCAAGTTAAACTGTCTCCTAGAATTAAAAAGGAGAGCCTGAACCAAATAAACCTAACTAGTATTGCAGTCACCATCCTAGTATCCAGAGAGGGCACCAGGGAACTCCAAATAGATTGTCCCTGCATGGGTCTGCTGCCCCTTCAAAGGCCAGGCAATGTGTTCCAGCCCAGGTGAGCATGCTGTATATGCACAATATCAAGAAGGCCAGAGCTTATACAAAGAATTGTAGGCCAACACTGGTTTTAATGATTTTCATGTTCAGTCTTTTTAATCTTGAGATTTTACAATGTTAGTTATACAGATAGCTGGTAACTTCTACTACTTACCACCTTTGAGTTCAGAAAGAAGTAAAAAAAAATTCAAGCTAGTTACTCTGTACACAAAATAATGAATTGGTAGATTGAATTTTTTATCTTTACAATTGCTTTTCCTATCATGGTGTAGGTCAGTCATAGGGAAATGAAACTGATCATATTAAAAATCATGCAGAAATATATCCTTGATGATTTTTTATTTCAAACTCCTTAAAAGTAGAGAATTTCAAATAAAAAATAAGAACAAATAAGGTAAGAAAAAATAAGAAAAAATAAATAAGAACAAATAACAGTAAGAGTCATACTTAATTTGGCTGGTTCTGATTTTCTGTTCCCATTTTTTTTTTTTTTTGCTTTAAATCTGACACCTAAAAAAAAGATAATTTCAACAAATAGAGAATATTTTCAGAATTAAGAATATTTTGAGAATATTTTCAAGTTTTGCAACTGTAAAATCGTGTATGTGTTGGAAGTGGTAGCTTTAAATTACTTTATGTGGTTTTATTAACTAATAAAAGTTATGCAACACAAATAGTATGCAGGGCTCAGCACAATTATTCTTTTTTTAAAATTTATGTATTATAACCATACATCATGATGAAATTCAGGGTGATAGAGGCATACATGCACACAGCACTCATTGAGCTCTCCCGCCACTCCCATCCCACTCTCTCTCCCTCCCCACCTTCCCATGCATGACACTGTGATTGGCACTGATAAATTTGTGTATGTACATCATGTCCATTGAAGTGTTTCCCTCTTCAAATCTTCCTTCTCTCTCCTGCTTCCCTCAGTTAGGCCCCCTCCTTCACTCCACTAAGGTTTCTCCTCCTTTGTCTGGAGTCCCTCCTGTGTCCAATTTATTTGTTCTTTTATTTCTTCCTTTATTTCTCTAAAGCTCTGCCTACATTCTTTCTGAAAATCTTGTATTGTTTCTAGTATTAAAGATCTGAATTGTTCTTCTGGTAATCTCTGCCATTCTGGGTTGGTGATATCTGTTATTGAGGGGTTGTGGTAGCTCATTGTTTCTTTGTTACTTTTCCTTCCCATGGTTCGCCTATTCTTAGATTTATATCTCTGCTGCTCTTGTAAGTTTTCACATCCAAACTCTGTAAGGGGGGTTACAGGTGTCTGAAGGTGTATACAGGGACAGGTTGTAATCAGTGACAAAGGTTGGGTGAGAGGTCACAGTGATGAATGCAGGAATTGGGTAAAGAAGAGGTATGTTCCAGCAGAATAAGAGATTGAGTGTGTTGCGGAGATCTATTGTAAAGATTAGTGTTAGTAGATATGACAGGAGATTCTAGTAATCAATATAGAGTTTTGAGTGTGGGAGTATGAGACAGTCTTGATATGAGACAAGAAATAAGAAAAAGAAAAAGAGAAGGGAGGAGGTACAGTGTTGAGGAGAGGAATATAGGGGGGAGAGAGG
>PVLC010014811.1:0-39283 GCA_004027655.1 Graphiurus murinus
ATATTTGCTGGAGAATATCAGTTTCTCTGATACATATTTTCGTATACAATCATAAATATCTACCATCATTCCCAAAGACACTCTGCACGTGTTAATTTACACCAAGCTACTAACTTTTTGTTTCATGCTACACTGATGTGCTTGACAGTTTTTCGAAGAGTTTATAACTGCAGTAGTGTTGATCTTATATAAAGAGAATATTAAATCAAATCCCTTGTCATCAGCATAAAATCTCCTATAACATCAACAAAAGGCAGCTGTTTTTATTGATTCTCTGATACAAAAAAGTATGAAGCAGACTGATGCTGTGCTGCCCCCCCCAAAAAAAAATCACAATTAAAGCCCCATGAAAACTATTAGTCATTGCAAAGGTCGTCGTTGACTTTTAATGGCATCCTAAAGGGAAACAATATGCTTCACTTCAACTTCAAGGGCAAAGATAATAAAATGCTGTATTTCCAGGGTGGGCAAAACAGAAGGTATCAAGAAGCCTAAATAAACACTTGATGTATCAAACGGCAACCCTCATAAAGCCTAATTCCCATCCCTGGATTCACCATCCATTCTCAGGATGAGGGAATTTCCAGGGAACAGCTAATGAAAAACAGCCAGATGCACCCCATTTTTCTGAATGACCCAGTCCAGCAAGCACATCTCTTTGTGGGGAAGGGTTTTCACTGTCACACACCAGAAGAGGAACCATTCATTATCTCAGGCATGAGCAGGTCACAGCCTCTCAGGCTGTCAGCTTCCTTGCTTGTAAAGTGATTGAACTAGAATTTCATTTATTTGATTTGATAAGCAAACAGGTTTACTCCAGATCTTAGTCCTAAAATGCCGAAATTATATAAAATATATCCCCCAAGAATATGATAGAAAGGGACTAATTTATCATCCATTCCTTCATCTGAGAGAAGTCGCTATGTCCTCAATGAAGGCTCTGTTACAAAGTCCAGACCTCAGCAGGAGTTGTGATGCTTATCTGTATCAGAGAGGACATAATCATGAGATAATCTGGGAGCTAGTCCTTTAAATCCCACCTGCATCTGCTCATACTGTGGGGCCTTGAGATGTATACCCAAAATCTCCTACTCAGAGGTGAATATAGTACCACTTTCACCAAATGCCTTTCATTTACTTATCTAATAAGGAATGTATAGAAGCCTATTCAGTACAAAGATCTGTGTGAGGAAGCTGTGGGAAAGGCAGTGTGCATGGGAGTTGGGAACTCAGGCCCTGGATGGACACTATTGCACTTCAAGACCCAGCTCTTCCATTGGTAGCTGTATGACCTAGGACAAGTCAGTTGACTTGAGTCACAATATTCTCATCTGAAAGAATACAATGATACATTACTTGCAAGACTGCAAAATGTCTAGCTCCCAATTTGTAACTATCCCTCAAACCCTGCCACCACCAAAGTAAAAGTAAATCATAACCTCTGGTCCCTTGTAAGTGAATGTCCTACCAACAATTTATTTATAGGAGTATGCTGTATTAAATTGCTACTTCTGCAGATTAGAAATGGCAGAATGATGGTGATTTCATGCGGTTAAACTCAGTGGCTGAAAGCCAGGAAACTCGACTTCATCTTCAGCTTCATTTCTTCCTTCAGCGCCATTCCACCAGGCCCTGTCGACTGGGTCTTCTCCTTACATATCACACTTCTGTTTCCACCACTCTGCTCCTGGTCCAAATCTCTACCATATCATCTCTCAGCTAGACAGGTCCAGCACCCTCCAATGGCCTTTCTATGGTCACTCCTGCCACCCACCCACAGTCTGTGCTGCACAATGCCCCAGAGTGACTTACAAAATCCAAACTTGATCTTATGAGGCCCCTACTTAAGTAGCTGCATGGCTCGAGCAATAAAGATTGAAAGCCCCTGGCCTCCACTTGGCCTCATACACAGCCCGGCCTCCACCTGGCCTGACTCCTGTTCTGGCCTCATCACACCAACACTTGTCTCTGCACTCCAGCCACACTGGCCTTTGTCCAGTTTTCAAACACGCCAAACTCCTTCCCACTCATGGGATTCCTCTGCCCAGACATCTTTCCAGCTTGTTTTCCCTTCCCCTCTTGGCTTAAATATTGCTTTCTCAGCAGGACCTGCTTCATGAAAATACAATTGACAGAGGTGCACAGGGCCCCCAAGTAGAGGGACCCTCCCCATTTGGTCTACAGCTCAGCTGCAGCCATCTTTAAGTTCTTAACAATTTTTAAACCAAGGGCTCACATTTGCATCGGACCTTGAAAATTACATAGCCAGTTCTATCCCTGGGGAACCTTCACTGACCTCCCCTCATAGCTCAGATCTCCCTTCACAATCCACCATAGGACCATGCACACACCTTTGTACCACCATTCAGAATCAACATTGTCACATGGAAACGGCTGCTTAAAGACCTGCTGGATGTTTGTCTTCCCACTAGGATGTACATTCTGACATTTCATTATAATCTCATCCCCATCCCCAACACACATTAGGCAATCAGTAAAAGTTAAGTAAATGTTGTCATTACCATTATCATAACTGATATTAACCTGTTATTACCATGAAGGCTAAGAATCAAGCTGGGAAGATAAAGCAACAAAATGATATGTAAACAGGTGATTCTTGGGAAATGCTACTGATAGAACTTGTCTGTGATGTGACGTGGATATGTGACTGTGCAGGCTGCAGGGGTGACTTTGAGGGATTGAGAGCAAGTCACGGCTTAGAGAATGGAGAAAGTGGCCCCTCAACGAGCAGGAACAGGAGTGGGGACAAATGGTGGGCAGACCACTCCGGCACAAGAACTTCTTTACATAATGGTTAGTTAAAACTTTGAAAAGCCTTGATCCCAGGCTAGAGAGATCATGTTTTTCTCCGGCGAATATGGATGTGATAAAAGCAGTGTTTTAAGAAATTAGGGAAGTTCCTCATGAAGCCTTAAAAAGTGTGAACATCATTACTCCAATAATTGTAAGAACATGATTTTCTATCTATGTATAAAATAAAATAACAACCAAAAAAAAAAAAAAAACCCTAAGTGTGACCATGGCACACGTTCTTCTTTTTGGAACCATATGTTAAAATGTGCCTAAACATGCTTTCCTATTATACAAATTCATGTTAAACATGGTGGACTTTTCAAAGTGCTTTCAAACACGCCACACATAAATGGCTCCCAGCCATCCCTGGTCAATTGATCAAGTGTTTGGTCACTCCAGCTGACATCTTCCAGCTGGTACTGCCCAGAAAGACATTTCCCAGATGAAAGACACACGTGTGTTTCTCCAGAAGGCAGGGATACCTCATCTGCAGCTCTCCCACATCAAAGCCTAAGATGGAAAAAGAAGGTGTTTATTCTACTCAGGGCTGTGGTGGCACTACTTAAATTCATCAAGACAAAGGTGATTTTTCTTAAAAATAAAAAGAATGCCCTGGAACAAATGAATAATTCACAAATGCCCACGCACTGTGTGCCTCTGTAACAGAAACCCAATTGAGCAACAAAAATGTTCTTATTGTGACATACAGTAAGATCCAAATGTTCAGAAACTGCACTTAACTCATTACTCAGAAATATGTCCACAGCTCAAAATGGATACTTGTTTAATTTCAACTTGAAGACTAGGGAAAAATGACATGTCTCTGTTTACACACCCCCTATTTAGAATCAACATAAATACAGGTATATTATGTTTTCCACCCAAGGCAGATCAAAGAACACCGCAATACTGTGAAGCCCTGGCATTATTCTGCCCCATTCCCACAGTCTCCTATATGAATTCTTGTCGTTACATCAATTTAATCCCCTGCCACTTTAGGCCACTGTTCGTCAGGCTGAATGAAAAGCACAATAGCTGGCATTTAATGTGACGGCGCTCCTTTCTCCAACCTGCCTCCTTTAAAGTAGAAGTTTGTCAAATGCACAGAATTCCCTTTACAGCTCATTTGAGATGCATAAACAATCCCGAAGACAGAAAAGCACAAAAATAATAATTTGCCATTTTAAGGAGCTGGGCTGCTTGAGGGGAGCCCTAGATTTCAGATGCTCTGCTGCGTCGGGTGATGTAGGCCATTCTGCCCCAGCACTCACCAGGCCAGCCTGGGGCTGCCAAGGCGGCCCTGTCTGGTTCACTGCACCTCTCCTCGCCTTGCAAGGGCTCTACCTCTCTTGACAATTCCAGAGGGGAAAATGCTGCTTCCCTTCCCTGCCCTATATCACCCTCTGTGCAGGAACCTGGTCATATGCTCACTGCCCACTCCATCTGAATGCTCCCTCGACTTGCTGGGATTTAAAGCAATGACAGTCTTGGGACCCACCTCCAGCTAAAGTCGCAATGAATTGAAAGGTGAGGACATATTCTGCTCACTCATCCTCATGGGGATTCCAGAGTTCTCACAGGTAGCGGCCCGAAGCACTTTGGGAAAAATCGAATGCTATGTCTACCTAACCAAGAAATGCTGGTACTGTCCCTTAGTCTACTAATGTCTCTGCCAGGAGGAGGTATCTTCCGTGTGGGGAGGGACGGTCACAGAAAGTGAGGCATTTTAAAACCCTGAGACAAGCCAGCATGGTGGCATACGCCTGTAATCCCAGTACTTGTGAAGCTGAGACAAGAGGTTTGAGGTCAGCCTCAGAAACTTAACAAGGCCCTCCACAACTTAATGAGGCCCTGTTTCAAAATGAAATAGGGCTGGGGTATAGCAGAGAAGTAGAATACCCCTGGATTCAATCCCCAGTACTACAAAAAAAATTTTAAGTAAAAGTCTGAGAGATCAAGAAGAAAAGCTATGTGGTCAAAGAATCCCAAGGTGGGTTCTTTTCTTCAATTTCAAATGTTTAAAGGAAAATGACTGTGGTTAAGATATGAGGGATGAGCATATAAAAGGCCAACTGTGTTCCATGCTCACAGGTAAGGGGCTCTGGCCTGAAGTTTGTAAGAGGAACTCAGAGTCTAAGGTGAACCACTTGTCAAGACAAGAATAGGAAAAAAGGAACCTCAACAGGCAGGTGATCAACCTTACCCTGATCTGTCACCCAGAATCTTCTGGGGGGTCAGGGTTGCATTAACAATACATTAATGTACTCAGCAGTCTTCACAGAGATGTGTTCAGTAATTATTACAGACAGACCGGAAGAAAATCCATAATCCTACCAGTGTGTTCAAAGTCCTTCCAATACCTACAGAGGAAAGTCTCCCCTTACCCAGGATACTGACAGTTTGGGAACCAGTCCAGATCCAAATACACATGAACAATGAACACAAAGCAAAGTAGATGAGATTTCTCTGAGCCTTCAGGAACTCTGCTAAGTCTCTTAGTTTACTTAATGTTTAGGATAAAGTATTGTGGCCCCCTATTATAAAAAAAAAAAAAGTAGTATACCCTCAAAGATAGCAGAGTAGTCTTAACACTTTGATATTTTAAAATTCCAATGCTGAAAACATAGACCCAAGTCACAAAGTATCTGTCATCTTATGCATGGGTGAACAAGCCTTTTCAAGTCAAATTATTTAGATTTTTCTCACACACACACACACACACACACACACACACACACACACACACACACTCATGTTCATTCTCCCTTGCTCCCTCGTAAGTAGCTGAACTACAAAAGCTGAACTACACAGAGGTTCATTAAGTAGAGATTGATGGTAATAGAGGTCACACAAGGTACTCCAGATTCTAGAAAAGTACTATCTAGAACCATTGACCCCAAAAGTCCTTCTCATCACAATCTCAGCTGCCCACGACTACAGAATTCTGACCAAATTCATCGCACAGCTTGGGTGCCTGGAAATGTCTACTCCTTTGATTGGACTCAGATGTTCTGTTTGTACTATAATTAAATGTCTCACTGTAATATACTTTGGTCTCAAATGTGTCTTTAGTCCTGAGTGAAGTTGGAGGTCATGCATCTTAGATAAACAGCCCACATCAGGTACCCCTGTCAGGCAATGGTGGCCTGGCTAGAGAATCCCTTTAGTGGAACCAGAGTGACACCTTTACATTCCTTACCCTTTCACCAACCACAGTATTTGGGGTCTGAAAGGGACCCCTGGTTCATTTCACAGATGGGAAAGCAGAAGTCCCTGGAGGCTAACTCACTTGGCTCTGGCCTCCCAGAAAATCCTTATCGTCCCCTACCCCCAGCACTGGAGGAGGCAGTGCCTTGACTACAGGGACCTTCTGAAGAATGTCTGTGACAAACATCAAATAAAGAGCTGTCGAGTCAGAAGGGGTATCTCACACTAGTACCATTTCTCTATCACAGGCCCAGCCTTCACCACCTGTCTGCCACCTGCACTTCCAATCATCTGTTCCTGTCTGGGAATGGCCAGAATCATCGCCAGAATCTCTCAGAATATGTAGAGCCCACTCCTCTCATGCAGAGAGGAAATGTCCTTCCCAATATTTAGTCTCCATCTAAGAAGTGGGTGATACACAGGACAAGTCTTTTTGGAAGCCATCCATCTTCCTTACTTGCAAATGTGGGCAGCTGCCAGTCTGAAATTTTTGAACAATCCTCCCACACATACCCCTACAGCAAGTACCTCAGAGAAACCCTCTGGCCCCCGGTCCTCAGGAGCAGCAGCACACAGGGACCAGGGCTTTGAATGCCAGGCAGCAGGAAGCAGACGGGAGGAATTCTCCACCAAGGCTAGGAGGAAAATCGAACCCTTGAAAACTGCAAAACAAAAGATGCCATGAGAGATTCCTCACTGTCGCAGCTGCTTACTACAGAAATCGCTCCTCATTTGGGGATGACATTGGCAGGCTGGGTTTTTTGTCACCAGTCACTCCGCACTTGCTTTAATTATGCAGCACACCAACAGAAATTTTCTTTCTGATCACATAAATCACATCGCCCTGACACCAGGCTCAATAGGCCCTGCTAGAACAATGTGGTGAGAGCTATCGACTCCATCGCTCAAGTCCACAAGGTGTATCATTTAGCCAAGAGTGATAATTAGACGCAGAATATACTGAAAACTGTCAATAAGCATGTCAATAGGAGAACTCTTAGCATCTAACACCCAGTGAATCAATGGTGTTTTTCAGCTATAAAATCAAGAAAATGATAGCTTTCAAATGAATGGTGGAAAGGAAACAGGAGCCTCCTTGGGGAAAAATAAAACAGCTCAATTTTCCCTTACTGAGTGCCTCTCCAACTACCTCACTCAATGGAAAAGGTCACAGAGCATTACAGCAAAATATCTCTGAAACAAGATGTATAACAGCACCAGGACATGACACGCTGCCTGGGCACCCCACAAAGGCCTCGCTATTTCTGACCTTACAGGAGCAGCAAGTGGGTCAGCAGATGGCAGAACAGAACCAGAAGGGGAGCTAAGGGAGGGGAAGCAGACAGAGACAGAGCGGCTGGGGAAAGAGGCACATCCCACTCACACAAAATGAGACTGTGTGCAGAAATGGATGGGAATCCAAGCCCAAGAGTAGAGGAAATGGGCATTTGGACTGGGTACTCACAATCAATATAAATATTAACAGACAACACTCACATGTAGCTCCCTCTGTCAGTCACTGCTCTGCATGGATTAACTCATCTAATCCTTGCCACAGCTCTATGCAACCGATCAAATTACTAACTACACTTTACAGGTGTGGACACTGAGGCAGAGAGAGGCTAAATAATTTGCACAATTTCAGACAACTAGTGAGAGAGCCAGGGTTTATAAGAAGGCAGCAGGTCCAGAGGTGGACCCACATTGTGATGCTTCCTCTTATGATGTCCTTTGGCACCAGCACCCCTCCCTGTTTCCTTTAACTAGAACAGCAGGTGTATAGGAAAGGCTGAATTGCACTGTGTGTCTCTGGGCAATTTGAGGTGCTTCTCAGGATCTATTTCCTCACGTGAAGAAGGGGGACCATGACTGTGAAACCTGTGGAACTGGTCAACAGACACTGAGCATGCTCAATGAATATACACAATGTCACAGCCTAGAAACTGAGGGTCTTGGGCAGGTTTGGTAAAAATATCTCTGATTGTAGCTTGTGGGGCTGAGGATGGGGAAGAACTCAAATGGGCTAACTCTCGGGCTATGTTCTCACTTGACACACTCATCTGAAGGCTAGCAGGGGGCTTTGTATGGAAAATGCCAGAACAGGGTATACCACACTAGGTAAGGCCTCAATAAATTACAGGAGGGGTGGAAGGAAGGAGACAGGGGAAAGCAGCACAGAAAAAGGAACTGGAAGCAAAGACAGCACACAGAACCATTTAGTCTTTCATATGTACCTGCCTATGAGTGGGTGCATCTGGCCAGGATCACAAATAACTTCAGTAGTTAACAAATCAAGAGAATGTACGGGCATTTCTGCCTCTGGTTTCAGTCTAATATATTATCTATTTAATTGATTAGTGGTGCTCTTTCTAGAGGCTCTTAATATATTAAGTTGGTAGAATATTTATTACCAAACAAGGTGATAAGTCTAATCTTAAGTAGCATTTATTAAACACTTAGTATGTACCAGGTACTAAGCTTGATTCTTTTATGTAATAGTATTGGCTTAATCTTCCTTGTTCTTGAAGCTATCACTTAAAAAAAAATACCCTTTTTGATGTGATAAATCAACTCTACCAAAGACATGTACTTCACTAAAACAAACCAGCTGTGAATCCAGGGTCAGAATGGAATTCTTATAATGAGCTAATCATTAATGGACATTTACCAGACGACAGTTGCAGTGACTTACAGAGCTAGGTATGTGGCTACATGCACATGTAATCAAATCCTTCACAACACCCAAAGCTTTACACTGGGGCTGTCTTCCTCACTCTAGGGTCCTTGCCTCTCATGTGTTTTCTATGTAGCAGAGAGTCCAAGTCCACAGCTGTGTCCCCTGCCAGGGCAAAAAGAGATCTTCAAGGACAGAGTTGACCAGGTGGGCAGCATCATACACAGCACACAGGAAATGCTCAACAAATCATTCTGCTTGACCCAGGTCAACCATCACCATGGCTCACCAGTTGAAGCTGCTTCTCAATTCTTCTCCCTGCTTCCCCTCTTAAGGGGACTCTAAGACACAAGGTAGACCATACTATTCCTCTACACAAAACTATCCAAGGGCTTCCTATCTCCCACAGAGCAAATGCCAAAGTCCTCTCCATGGCTCACAAGGCCCCCAAATGTGAGCTTCATTCTGTCCCATGGGCCCCCTAGTTCTGCTCACGGCTTTGCATTTGCAGTTCCCTCTACCTGGAATGCTGTCTACTAGGTGCTACCACAGAGGCTTGTTCTTCCTTCCAGTCTCAGCACTCATGTCTCTCCCACTGGCCAGGTCCTACTGGAACAGGCTAGCTTTAGTAAACACACAAAGAAGCCCTCATGAGATCTGGAGTGCACTTCACTTTCTTCATAATGTGTATCACAACTTGACAACTACCTATGACTTAACTGTGTATTTGCTGCTTCCTCTGATTAGGAAGGAAGCTTCATGAGATGGTCACTATTTTATTCATTGAACTATAACAGCCAAAACTATGTCTCATGCACAATAAGCTCTCAACCCATAACTAGTGACTGACTGAATGACTCTAGCTGTGCAAGCAAAAATAAAAATCAGTGATGAAATTAGTCACAGGTTGGGGTACTTAACATCAAGCATCTTCAGTACTCACATCTGGGGGTTTCATACAATAAACATGGAGAGCATTCTTATTAAGAGACATTCACTATGAAAAAAACAGATAATGTGCTTGGCATAGTGGCACACACCAATAATTCCAGTTAATTGGAAGGCTGAGACAGGAGAATCTCAGGTTTGAGGTCAGCCTCAGCAACTCAGCAAGCCCGTATTTCAAAAAATAAAAAGGGTTGGGGTATAGCTCAGAGGGGGAATGCCTCTGTGTGTGTGTGTGCGTGTGTGTGTGTGTGTGTGTGTGTATGTGTGTGTGTGTGTGTGTGTCGAGAGAGAGAGACAGAGAGAGAGAGACAGAGAGCGAGTGCATGAGGCAGGAATCTGGCTAAAAATTCTTGCTCCCTGAAAAGGGTCTATATTTAAAAGAGAATACAGAGAGCACATCCTTATTGCTGGCCCCACATCCAGAATCATACAGGAATAGATGAAGGCTATTCATGAAAAACCCTCTTCTGGTAAAAACATCGCTTCTATTTTCTTATACAGATCCAAATGATAAACTCCAGGAAAAATACCAACGACTAATGGAAGGCACTGGAGAGCTACCAAAATCTGGAAAAAAGCAGAGAAAATCCAATAGCCTTTAAAGAAAGGAACCATGGTTGGGTGGAACCATGTTGGGTGATATCTATGTTTAATATTTTCTCTTGAGGCCATTCCACAGTGTGCACCACACACAGCAATCAGAACTCAAGAAGAGAGCTTGGAAAATCAAAGGTCAGAAATGCCAACATGGCTGGAAATTTTAAGGGGAAATCCCAGAACAGAGGAATTTATAGACACAGGAAATCTGCATACAATTCCTTCTAAGTCCTTGGCTAACTCCTGAAGTCAGGATGCATCGAAGAAATCCTAGTAGCCTGGCAGAAATGAATGGGTGAAATGTTGAAACGCCTACCAGATATTCCATAAAGTGTCTATTGTAAGGGAGTCAGAAGTGGGGGCTTTAATTTTACCCAGATAAAGGTGCTGTTAAATACCTTGAGCTTTGTATCAAAGCCTCTGCAAAGAGATGCTTTGAAAGTGCTGACTGTATCTCAGGATTATGATTTTGCAGTAAGATCAACTGCAAAATTGAGACAGAGCTGCCCTAAAAAGGGATACAAACAAGCCCCTGCCACCAAGTTTAAGGTACTCAGCCAGTAATTTAAGTGCAAAAATGAATCTAGGACAAAAATCAGTACTTTTGTGACAGGTAATAAAACTCAATAATTTCTGCAATTTGTTAATAATGAAAAATAACAGCTGAGCATAGTGGTGCACACCTGTAATCCCAGTACTTGGGAGGTTGAGGCAGGAGGATTTCAGGTGTGAAGACAGTCTCAGTAATATAGCAATACTCTCAGCAACCTAGGGAGACCCTGTTTCAAAATGAAAAAATTTAAGGGGGCAGGGTGGGCTGAGGGTGTAGCTTGGAGATAGAATGTCCCTGTGTTCAATCCCTAGTACCACAAAAAAGGAGAGGAGAAGAAAATAACAGGCATGAAGGTATATATATAAAAAGGAGAGGAGAAAAAAATAACAGGCATGAAGATATATATATATATGTATATATATATATATAGAGAGAGAGAGAGAAGGGGGGGAGGGAGAGAGGGATCACAATCAAAAGAAAAATCAGGCAATAGAGATTGAAGATAATTTAAATTGAAAAAATAAGGATTTTTTATTGGTGCATATTAATTACACAATAGTGGTTTTCATTTTGGCATATTTTATTTGTACATATGTGCAACGTAATTTGGTCAATATTAATCCCCAGTATCTCCCTCTATCCTTCCTCCTCCTGTTCCCTTTCCTTTACCTTAATGGTTTAGCATCTACTTTCATAACATCCCTTCTTTTGTTCCCTCTAGCTTCTATATATGAGAGAAAAAATATATTTGTATTTCTGAGTATTGCTTATTTTGCTTAACATGAGGCTTTCCAGTTCCATCCATTTTCCTGCAAATAACATAATTTTATTCTTATTTTTGTCTGTGTGTGTATGTGTATATATATATATATATATATATATATATATATATATATATATATATATATCACATTATCCATTCATCTGTTGGCAAACTTCTAGTCTGATTTCATAACTTGGCTATTGTGATTGTGCTATGATAAATGTGACTATGCTAGTATCCCTTGTGTTAATTTTTTTTGGCAGTAAATACTCTGAAGTGGTATTGATGGATCCTATGGTAGTTCGATTTTTCATTTTTTGAGTTACCTTCATGCTGACAGAAAATGAGGACTTTACAGAAGATATTATAAATATTTTCAAGAGTTTCAAGGAAAAAAGTTATAATAAGTAAACAAAGGAGTAACCTCAATAGACAAATTTGAACTTCAGAGAAAGAAACAAGTTAAATTTTACAACTAAACAGTAAAATATCTGAAATGAAAAAGTCATTGAATGGTCTTCACAGCAAATGAAAATGTTGGAGGACTTGGGGAAAGGACCATTCATCCTAAAGAGAGATCAATGATATTAGAAAAAAGCTATTCAATCTGAAGAACATATACAAAAATATATTAAAACAAAATATTATCAGAGCCTCATTCAAATGTGGAACAATATCAAGTTTTGTAACATAACGTGTAATTGGAATTACAGGAAGTAAAAAGAAAGAATGAAGCAAAACAATACTTGAACAAATAGACAAAAAAATTCCCCTCAAATTGAGAGAAAACAACATATGAATCAAAAAACTTTCATATTGGGGAAGGGTTAAATGAGAAATGTGTGCATGTATGCCTTTATCAGCTTGTACCTAACAAAGATAGATGATTACAATGTACCAATTAAAAAAAAAATAAAAGGTTTTACTATAAAAAAATCTTTCATAAACTCCAGGCAAGATAAATACAAAGAAAACCACACCAAGGCTTTGAAAATCAAATATAAAAAGAAAATCTTCAAAGTGTGAGGGACAAAGACCATTACATTCAGGAAACAACAAAACAAATGACAACTGACTCATCATTAGAAACAATGGTTGTCAGAAGTCAATTGAAATACATCCTTCAAACACTGAAAGAACAATCAATACAGAAAGATGCAACAAAAACATTCTTCAAAAATTAAGACAAAGGCTTTTATAAATATGATTACTGCATTAGTCAGCTTTTTATCACTATGCCACAATACCTGAGAAAATAAGCTTAAAAGTAGGAAAGGTTTATTTGAACTTGCAATTTCAGGGGTTTCAGTCCATAGTTGCTTGGCCCTATTGCTTTGGGGCTGTGGGGAGGCTGAACATCATGGTGGGAAGTATATGGCAAAGCAGAGCTATTCAAAGCATGCTATTCATATGGAGAGAGGAAAGGGCTAGGGTCACAGTATCACCTTCAAGGGCACACAATGACCTAACTTCCTTCCACTAGGCCCTACCTCCTAAAAGTTCTACTGCCTCTCAGTAGTGCCACAAGCTGACAACCAATCCTTTAACATTTGGGCCTTTGGAAAAGATTTAAGGTCTAACCCATAACAAATACTAAAAGAATTCACCTGTAGACAGACCTCCACTGTACTGAATTATGCTTCTCTTAACACAGTGTTACCAGGGAGAAAGTTGGATACACAGAAAGAATAAAGAGTATCCTAAATGATTAATATTTATATAAAAATTTATATAAAAGATTTCCCTTTTCTTAATCTTTTAAAATGTTAACTGACAGTTTAAAACCAAAATTATAACAATGTATTATAGTATTTATTATGTAGATGTGAAATGTATGACAAGCACAAATAAGGAAGGAAGATAAATAGAATGGAATTTACACTGTTACATTTATATGAAGTTGGACAGCAATAATTGAGTAGACTGAAAATTAAGAAAAGTTGGGCATGCAAATTTTAATCTCTAGAGAAAACACTAAAAAGAAAATAGCTAAAATCATAAAAGTTACTAAAATATAATACTAAAACATATTTGATTTATTAAAAAAAGGCAAAAACAGAAAAATAAAGAACAGAAGAGAAAAATAGAAAATATTTTGCAAAATTATACATTTAAGCACAAATAAATCAATAATTACATGAAATATAAGTTACTAAACTATAATCAAAAGGAAAAAATCATCAAACAGAATAAGATATGCTGACCCAACTGAATGTTACAAGGATGTATTTATAATATAAATACAATAGTAGGTTTAAAGTAAAAATATAAGATAAATTCTTGGAAACTGCAAGTATAAAAAAGATGATGAGGTTACAGTAATATCATAAAAATTAAGACAAAGAGTGTTACTAGAAATTTAAAGAGGAATGTCCCATAATGATTAGAGGGTCAGATTATCAGGAAGACACACAAATAATAAATATGCTGACATTCACACAGAGAGCTTTAACAGATGATACAAAAAAACTAGAAAGATCTAAAAGGAGAAACTAACAAACTCACAATCATGGTTAGAGAATTAACACTACTTTTTCAGTAATGGATAGTACCATATAACAAAACAAAATCCAGCAAAGGATATAGATTTGAACACGTTACTGAACTAATTGATCTGATCAATACTTACAGAACATAATACCCAGTAACTACAGAATTCTCACTGTTTTCAAGTACACAAGGTATATTCATGAAGATAGATCATATGCTGTACCATGAAATAAATCTCAGAACATTTTCAAATACTGAATTCTTAAAGAGTATATTCTCTAAGAAAAGCAGAATTAATTAGAATTCAACAAAAAATAACATATCTACAAAAATGCAAATAATTGAAAATTAAACAGTTCACTTCTAAAAGATCGTAGACTAAAAATGAATTTCCAAAGATTTGAAAATATTTCAGTTCCATGAAAATAGAAGCCCAATGTGGAAAAGTCCATAGATACAGCTGAAGTGGTACTCAACAAGGAAGTTTATACTTTTAAGTGTTTTTAAAGTATAAACTTTTATAAATATTAAGAGTTTAAACTTATTATCTAAGTTTCCATGTCAATAAGCTAAAAAATAGCAAAGTAAGTAAAAAGAAGAAAAAAAAATCAATGTAAGAAAAGACTAACAATAGGAAAAATTAACAAGAGCAAAAGCTGGTTCTTTTAAAATATTAGTAAAACCCAGAAGAAAATCATTATGACCTTTGGTTAGACAAATATTTCTTGTATACAACACCAAAAGCCTAATCAATAAGAGAAAAAAATTGATAAGTATGTCAATATTAAAAACTTTTATACTTCAAAGTATACCGTTACAAAAACTGAAGACAAACCACAGACTAAGAATATTTGCAAATTATATAGGACAAAGGAATTGTATCTACAATATATAAGAAGTACTTATAACTCAATCATAAGGCAAATAACTCAAAAGGGACCAATAAAAATAATATACCATGTTAATGGATTAGAAGAATCAATAGTGTTAAAATGACATACTTTCTAACCAATATATCTATAGATTCAATGCAATTACAAATCAAAATTCCAATGACTTTATTAATATAAATTGAAAAACAACTCTGTGTGTGTGGTACTCGAGGTTGAACTCAGGGGCATTCTACCTCTGAGATACACCCCCAGCCCTATTTTATTTTTATTTAAAACAGGATATCACTAGGTTGGCAAGAGTCCCACTCTTTCCTGTGGCTGTCCTCGAACCTGCAATCCTCCTGTCTCAACCTCCCAAGTACTGGGATTACAAGCATGCCACTATGCCCAGCAAGAAAAAACAATTCTAATATTCACATGGAACCATAAAAGACCCAGAATAACCAAAATGATCCTCAGCAAAAAATAAATGCATAAATATACATAATATATATTTATAAAATAACAATATATATTTGCCATGTTATATATATATATGTGTGTGTGTGTGTGTGTGTGTGTGTATATATATGTATATATGATATGGCTGGAGGCATCATAACACCTGACTTCAAACATATCTCAAAGCTATGGTTACTAAAACAGCATGGTACTGGTATAAAACAGACATATAGACCAATGGAATGGAATAGAGAACCTCCAAACCAACTCACGTTCATATAGCCAACTGCTTTTCGACAAAGGCACCAAGAACAAACCATAGATAAAAGAAAACTGTTTTCAATAAATGATTCTGAAAAAAACTGGGTAACACATGAAGAAGAATGAAACTAGATCTCATTTATTACCATATATAAAAATCAACTCAAAATGGATCAAAGACCTAAACCTTAACCTGAAACTATGAAGTTACTACAAAAAAAATGAGGAAACACTTCAAGACACTAGTATGGACAATAATTTTTTAGATAGGACTCCAAAAGCACAAGCAACAAAATTAAAAACAGACAAACGAGCTTTCATCAAAATAAGAAGTTCTTCATGGTAAAGGAAAAAAATTAACAGGACTCAGAGACAAGCTACAGAATAGGAGAAAATATTTTAAAATGGACCTAACAAGGGCTTGATATCCAGAATATATAAAGATGAACACCAAAAAGATGACTCAATTTTTAAAATGGGATAAAAAACTAAACCAACATTTCTCAAAGACATATAAATGGCCAACAAATACATGAAAAATGTTCAATTTCACTAATCATCGGAGAAATTCAAATCAAAACCACAATGAGATTATCATCTCTCTCCAGTTAGCAGGGAGATGATAAAAAGAAGACAAGAAATAAATGCTGTGGAGGATGTGGAGAAAAGTGAACTTCTACACTGCTGGTGATGAAGGAAATTACTATAGCCATTACGGAAAACAGTATGAAGATTCCTCAAAAAACTGAAAACAGAACTATCACATGACCCAGCAATTCCACAACTGGGTAATTGGCCAATAGGAGTTGAAATCTATTCTAAAAAGATACTTGCACCTCCATGTCTATTGCAGTATTATTCACAATAGCCAAAATATAGAATCAACCCAGAGACCCTTCAATAGATGAGAAGATAAAGAAAATGTGCTATATTTACACAATGGAAATTCATAAAAAAAGAAATTATGCTATTTTCAGCAAAAGGAATGCAACTGAAGAACATTATCTTGAGTGAAAATGCCAGACACCAAAAGACAAATGCCACATGTTCTCATTCATGTAAGGAAACCAATAAGTCAACCTTACAAAAGCACAAGATAGAATAGTGGTCATTAGAGACAGGGAAGGGGGAAAAAAGGAAGGGAAAGAAAGAAATTAAGAGGGGCATTTAGCTACTGAGAAGGATGCTGCATGAAGAGGAGGAAAGGGAAAGTGAAAGTAGGAAAGTGTGGATAGATATAATTAATGCATGGTATATATGTATAAGGAAATATCAGAGTGAATTCCATCAATTTGCAATATGTTAATAATTATTACAAAATAAATAACAAAACAAAAAGGAGCAATGGAATTGAATAGATACTTCCCCAAAGAGGATATATGGATGGACAATAAGCACATAAGAAATATTCTACATCATTAGTCATTAGGAAAATGCAAATTAAAACCACAATGAGATACAACATCAAACTTACTAGCATGGCTAAAATAAGAAAAGACAGACAATAACAAATGTTGGAAGAACAGGGAGAATTTGAAGCCTTCAACACTAAGAGTGGGAATATAAAATGGTTCTGCTATTCTGGCAGTTTCTTTAAAAGTTAAAGGTAAATTTATCACACAACCTAGCAATTCTATTCCTCCATAAAAACCCAAGTGAAATGAAATATATGTAGTAACAAATATATTCATAACAACCACGAACTAGAAGCAACTCAAAAGTTCATTGACTGATAAATGGACAAACTAAATGAAACACTATTGAAAAATAAAAAGTAACAGAGTACTAATATATGCCACAACATGAATGTATCTTCTAAACATTGTGCTAAGTGAAAGAAGTCATTATAAAATACCATTTATTATATGATCCTATTTGTACAAAACATCCAGAAAAGATAAACCAATAAAAGCAGAAACAAGTTTGTCAGTTATCTACAGCTAGGGGAAGGAACAGAGAGTGACTGCAAATAGACATGAGAGATTTGGGGTAGGAGTGTAAAAATATTCTTCTATTAAATTGTAGCAATGGTTGTATAATTATAATTTTATTTAAAAAAATATTGAACTGTACACTTAAAATGGGTAATTTTTATGTAATACAAATTGTTACACAAATACTCCTGCTAAAAATATTTATAAACCTCTAGCGAGACTAATCAAAAAAAGAGAGAAGTAAAAGTAACAATCCAGGAATGAAAGAGGGCTATCACCTAAGAGCCTATAGGGCTCATTAAAAGGGGTAAGGAAATAATGTGAATAACTCTATGCCAATATATTCAACAATTCAGGTTGACTTCATGGAAAAATTCCATGAAAAAATAGTCTAACAAAACTGACACAAGAAGAAACTGAAAATCTCAAAAGCCCTATAGCTACTAAAGATTTTGAACTTACAAATTTTCAAAACTTTCAGTAAAGAAAATTGACAAGCCCAAAGGGTTTTATTGGTAAATTTTGCCAAAAAAATTAAGAAAAAACAATACCAAAATTGCACAAACTCCTTTAAAAAAAAAAAAACAGAAGAGAAAGGGATACTTCCCAACTTACCTTGAAGTCAGTATATTCAAATCTGACTATGACATTAGAAGATTATAATTTTCCATGATGAACACAGTCTCAAAAATCCTTACAAAATAATATCTAATCAAAGTTTAAAATATATAAAATGATAATGCATCATGACTAAGTAATGCTTATGCTAGAAATACAAGGTGAGTTTAACATTTAAAAATTAACATATTGCATTCACCATATAAACAGAAAAATGAGCCATATGATCAATAAAAGTAGGAAAAGTATAGGCAAAATTTGCCCCTTACTCATGATAAGCTATTAATAGAAAAGAAGGAAATTCTAAATCTCATAAAGAGCATGTAAGAAAATCTACAGCTGACATAATACATACAGTAAAATATGAAAGACTGTACTTGTAAGATTGAAAACAAGGTATGGTGTCTATTTTCACCACTTCAATTCAGCATTGTACTAGAGGCTATAGACAGGGCAACAAGACAAGGATTTTAAACAAAGAAAGTTAGAAAGTAAGCAATAATCTGTTTTTTTTATTTCCAGACAACATGATTGCTTATGTAGAACTTCCTTATGAATTTAAACATTCAAAAAACAAAAACTACAGCATGAATTTAGCAGGATTGATAGAAAAAATGCACAAAATCAGTTGTATTCTATATAGTAAAATAAAAGAACTATAAACTGAAATATTATATAATTCCATTTATAATAATATCTAAAACAAAATAATTTTAAAAGTTTAAATTATTATTAAAGTAAAAGACATTCAAGACCTCTACTAAAAACTGCAAAACATCTGAATACATGGAGAGATATAATTTTAATGGATTAGAAAACAATATTGTTAAGGAAGACTTGATAAAGGAAACACTTCAAACAATGCTATATGAAATTATTGGTACCAATCTCAGTATCATGTATGGGAAAGGGGAGACAGTGGGATGAGTTTGGAGAGAGGCTCACCAAGTGCTGTGTGCTTTTACGTTGTTATCACTCTTAACTTCATTATGATGTGTGATTATAATGCATCAATAAAAGCATATTAAGAGAGAAGGTAATAGTGTTAAAATACAAATTTTCCACAGATTTAATGCAATTATAGTAAAAACTCCAGAGGCTTTAAAAAAATTAAGAAGTTGATTCTCAAATTTATATGGAAAACCAAAAAAAACTTTAAAATGTCAAAGCACTTGCAAAAAAGTATAAATGCATGGTCCACACTCTCTGATTTCAAGACTTACTATAAAGCTACAGGAATTAAGGCAGGATGGTATTGGCACAGAATGAGAAAACAGATCAACAAAACAGAATAATCTAAAAATAGTCTACAAAGCCGGGCGTGGTGGTGCACGCTTGTAATCCCAGTACTTGGGAGACTGAGACTTGAGGATCTGGGTTCGCGGCCAGCCTCAGCTACTTAGTGAGGCCCTCTGCAACTTAGTGAGACCCTGTTTCAAAATAAATAATAAAAAAATAGGACTAGAAGTGTAGCTTGGAGGTAGAATGCCCCTGGGTTCAATCCCTGGTACCACAAAAATAAAAATACTCTACATTCATGGCCAATTGGTTTTAGATAAATTTTACAAAATAATTCAATGAGAAGAATATAGTTTAGAATAATAAACAGGGCTAGAATGACTGGATAAGCATATGGGAAAATTGATTGTCAATTCACATACATGGAAATTAATTCAACATGGATAAAACACCTAAATAAAAAAGCTAAAATACTAAAGATTCTAGCAAAAAACATTGAGTATCTCACAACCTTGAGGAAGTTAAACCTTTCTTAGAACACAAAAAGCACTAATAATAAATAAATAAATAATTGATACCTGTCAAAAGCTACTCATTCAAAAACACAAGTAAAAACCCAGAGTGGAAGAAATATTTGAAGTAAATAGATATACAGATATAAATACATAGATATTTGACAAATTATTTGTAAACAGAAATCACTAACAAAAAGATAACTCATTGTGTGTGTGTTTGTGTGTGTGTGTGTGTGTGTGTGTGTGTGTGTGTGTGGTATTGAGGATTGAACCCAGTAGCATTCTACCTCTGAGTTGCACTCCCAGCCCTAATTTTTTTTTTCTTTTGAAACAATGTCTACGTTGTCAAGGGTCTTGCTAAGTTACCAAGGTTAGCCTCGAACTTGCAATTCTCCTGTCTCAGAATCCAAAGTACTGGGATTATCAGCCAAATAAGTCAGTTTTTAATTTTATACTTTTATAGGTGCATTGTAGTCTCACATCATAATGCAGTTCACAGTGACAGTGATGTACATGCACACATTTGGTGAGCTTTCCCCCAGCTCCCTCTCTGCTCTCCCTTTCTCCACATATGATATTGAGATTGGTACTGTTATTCTCACATATGTATATTATGTCAGTGGGATTGTATCCTTCATTCTCCCTCTCTACAACCCCAGACCACTTCCCTTGCAATGAGATTTCTCCTTCATTGTCTAAACCCCCTCTTCTATCTTGATTACTACTCCCTATCTTCCACATATGAGAAAAAACATATGACCCTTCACTTTCTATGACTGGCTAATTTCATTTAACATAATGTTCTCCAGGTCCATCCATTTTCCTGAAAATGATATAATTTTGTTCTTCTTTATTGCTGAATAGAATTCTATTGTGTATATATCCCTAACTTTGTAATTCATTAACTTGTTGATGGACACCTAGGTTGGTTCCATAATTTGGCTATTTTGAATTGCAATGCTACAAACAAGGATATGCATGTATTACTATAAAATTCTGATCTCAGCCTCTTTGGAAAGATACCCAGGAATGGTATAGCTGGATCATACAGTGGATCCATTCCCAGTTTTCTGAGGAATCTCCACACTGATCTCCATAGCAGCTAGACTAATTTGCAATCCCACTAAACAGGGTAGAAAAGTTTCTATTTCCTCATATCCTTACCAGCAGTATGTGTGTATGTATGTATGTATGTATGTATGTATGTATGTATGTATGTAATTTGTGCTGGGTGCTAAACACAGGGGCATTCTACCTCCATGTCTCACCACCAGACCTATTTAATTTTTATTTTGAAAAGGGGTCTCACTAAGGTGCAAATGGCCTAAGTTTCCAAGTTTCCAAGGCTGGCTGGCCATGAAGCTGTGATCTTCTTGTCTCAGTCTCCCAAATAGTGGGATTACAAGTGTGCACCACCATGCCTGGCCTTGTTTGACTTCTTGATGATTGTCATTCTTATTATTGGGGTTAGATGGAATCTCAGTATAGTTTTGATTTGCTTCTCCTTGATTGATAATGGTGTTGAACATTTTCATATATTTATTAGCCATTTGTATTTCTTCTTTTGTGAAGTATCTATTTAGTTGCCCATTTCTTTCTTTTTTTTTCTTTGAGGTACTGGGGATGGAATCCTGGGGCATTCTACCTCCGAGCTATACCCCCAGCCCTATTTTTTATTCATTTTTTGAAACAGTGTCTCACAAAGTTGTGGAGGGCCTCACTAAGTAGTTGAGGCTGGTCGCAAACCCAGATCCTCCAGTCTCAGCCTCCCAAATACTGGGATTACAAGCATGCACCACTGCACCTGGCTAATTGCCCATTTCTTGATTTTGTGTCTGTGTGTGTGTCAAGTCTTTTAGGTACTTTGTATATTCTAGATATTAGTCCTTTAATAGAGGAGTAGCTGGTAAAGATCTTCTCCCATTCTGTAGACCCTCTCTTTAGACTCTTGATGGTTTCCTTTGATGAAAAGAAACTTTTTGTTTAATGTCATCCCATTTATTAATTCTTGTTTTAATAATTTCCAGGTCTTTGACCCATCTTGAGTTGACTCTTGTGCAGGGTGAGAGATAGAGATTATAGAGATTTAATTCCATTTTTCTATAAATGGATAACAAGTTTTCCCAATACCATTTGTTGAGAAGGCACTTTCTCCAGTGTATGCTTTTGGCACCTTTGTTGAAAATCAATTGGCTATAAGTGTGGATTTGTTTCTGTATCTTCTATTCTCTTCCACTGGTCTGTGTCTGTTTTTTGCACCAATACCATACTGTTTTCATTACTATACCTCTGTAGTATAATTTAAATCAGGTATTGTGATGTCTCCTGCATGGTTCTTATTGCTGAGAATTGCTTTGGCTATTCTGGGTCTTTTGTTTTTCCATATGAAATTTAGGACTGATTTTTCTAGCTCTTTAAGAATGACATTAGTATTTTGATAGAGATTACATTAATCTGTAGATCACTTTTGGTAGAATGGTCGTTTTGATATTTATTCTGCCTTTCCAAAAGCATGGGAGATCTTTCCATTGTCTACGATCTTTAATTTTTTTCTTTAGTATTTTATAATTTTAATTGTAGAGGTCTTTTACCTTCTTGGTTAGCTATAGTAATAACCACAGGGTCACCTGCAGTGATATCTGCTGGGTAAAATAACTCATCCAACTGTGCTGCAGGCTGGGAAGTCTACAAACTCTTGCCCAGCTGTGTTTGGTCATTACAAGCACCAAGGCTGGTAGCTAGTAAGGTCTCATGTGATCACAGCTGCCCAGAGAAGCAGTGGTATCCCTGGGACTAAATAACTCACCCACCCAAGACCCAGACTCAGAACAGTACAATCTCTCCCTGACAGTGTTTGGGACCCAAAAGCAGGGAGGCCAGCAGCCAGCAAGGTTTTACTTTCATGAGATCTCAACTGGAAGAGCAGTACCAGCATCTCTGGGGTAATTTGACTCAGACAGCTGAGTTTGGGCCTGATGATCAAGGTTGCCATCATATGACAGAACACCATGTTACTGCAGCCAGCAGATGAGTGGTAGTGTCCCTGGGGCATCAAAGGTCAGCCAGCTAGGCCACAAGCTCCAAATGTCATAATCTCTGGCCTTGCTGAGCTTGTGCCCAGCAACCAAGGAGGCCGAATGCCAGCAGTCTGAAGGGCTTCACATGTTCAAAACCAGCAAAGCAGCAGTGTCTCTGGGACATTAAATCTTAACCAGTCGGCTATAGACTCTGGCCCTGCTGCATTTGGGCCTGGAGAACACAAAGGCCTGCAGCCAATCAGAGACTATTGCTCACCTGCACTAAGAACTGCATCCTGTTAAAGAGGTTCTGGGGACTAACTCAAAATTCTGATTATATGAGACAAATTCATTGAGACAAATATATACCACTGGCATAGGCCTTATTATAACAGAACAACAAAGAGACAAAGGACTCCCACAAAAAGAGGAAGAGGATACCAAGACAATACAGATACAAAATTGAGAATTCTGAAAACATGAGACTGAAGACCAATGAAGAAACAATAAGCTCCTACAACTCAACAAGAAGGGAGATCACCAGTACTGAGCTGCAGAAAATGCCAGAAGGATAAATCAGAATTTTTATTTTTAATATAGGCCTTAGAAATAAAATCAGAGAAAGTATATAGGATATAAAAGAACAAATCAATAGAGAAATTAGAGCCCTAAGTAAGAACCAAAAAGACTCTCTGAGAGAAATGAAGGGGACAATAAATGAATTCAAGACCTCAGTAGAAACCACTTCTAGCAGACTATACCACATGAAAAATAGAATCTCACTCTTAGAAGACAGCGATAATTCATTTCTTAAATCACCCAAATACTTGAACCATCCACTCACTAAAGATGATATAAAGACATGGACAGTCAACTCATGAAAAAATGCTCAGAATCAGTAGCTGTCAGGAAAAGACAGATTAAAACCAAAAGATACTATTTCAAATCTACTAGAATATATATAGTTTGAAAGACTGCTAACAGCAAATGTTGGAGAGGATACAGAATAACTAGAACTCTCAAACACTGATCATGAGAGTGTAAATGGCATAATCACATTGCCATGTTGCTTGTTAGCTGCCATAAATATAAATTTACATCTACCCCACAACTTAGCAATTATACTTAGAGATATTTATCCAAGAGAAATAAAAATCTAGTTCTACAATAAAAGTTTCACATGAGCACTCATAATTGTTTTATTCATAATAACAAAAAGCATAAATGAGCCATATTTCCATTAACTAGAAAATAAATTATCATATATCTATACAATGAAAGATATTTTTGATATTTGTAATGTGGGTGAATCTCAGAAATAAATCAGAATATAAAAGAATATACAAGCCAGGCATGGTGGTACACACCTGTAATCCCAGTACTTTGGAGGCTGAGACAGGAGAATCACAGTTTCCAGGCTAGCCTCAACAACTTAGCAAGGCCCCTAGCAACTTAGCGAGATCCTGTTTCAAAATGAAATAGACCTGGGGGTGTAGTTCAGAGGTACAATGACTCTGGGTTCAATCCACAAAAAAAATACAATAGATAATTCTATTTTTCTATTTATATGACGTCTATGAATAGTGGGTGCCTATTGGGATTATCTATAAAAATGTAAAGGGAAGTTCCTGAAATGATGGAAATATTCTGTATCTTGACTGAAGTATGGTTACAAAGTATATATATATATTTATGATACATGTAGGATCTGTTCAAATTTTACCTCAATTTAAGAAAAAAAAAGGTAGTTGGGCAGAGTATCAATCAAGTACAGCTTGATTATGCTGTAACAAACAGCTCCAACAGTTAGGGCCTTAAAAAGAATAAGCCTGTTAGCCAAATGTAGCCTGCTGCCTGTTTTTTCTAGATAAAGCTTACTAGAACATATCTAAACCTTTTGTTCATATTTTTATAACTGCTTTATCATTACTGTACAGAACTGGAAAGTTGTAACAGAATATATGTTATAACTAAGAAGTCTATGGTCTATAAACTAAAATCCTAAAATATTGTCTGTTTCACCCTTTAAAGAAAATGTTTGCTGACCCCTGACTTTAACACCACAAAGGTGCTCCATGTTAATCAAGAGCAGCTGGAAGCTCTGTTCCAGATTACTCATATTGTAAGGGCTGGCTGATGGAGTCAGCTCTATGTGGTATGATATGAGCCCCTGTGCTGAGGAAAAAGAGTAAGCTCTAAGATCTTTCACCAGAAATTCAATGATCTAGCTCTTAAGGTAACACACTACTTTTCCTTGAAACTTCTGGGCCAGAATTATTCATAAGACCCCATGCACAATCCTGCCATTTGTTTATACATGGCCCTGGATGTAGAGAACTAGGATATTTGCCAAATGTACTAATAAGTACCAAAATTAAGCTGAGAATCTCAACAAACATGCATAACCTTGCCGAAATACTGCTCTACTGGGTAGAAGTTCCAATCATAAAAATTTTAAGAGTTGCCTCTAAACCTTCCATTTAGCTCCCATTTCACTCATTAGAGCAACCCAGCATGCTGCTCTCACGATGGATCTAGACTACAAATCTGACTATCCATCACCTTCATATTTAATATCCTTTGATAGGGCTCTTCTGTCCTCAAGAAAAGGTCAAGACTCTGTGACCCCGAGTGTACCAACTTCTGCAGTTCATCTCTCTCTCTCTCTCTCTCTCTCTCTCTCTCTCTCTCTCTCTCTCTCTCTCTCTCTCTGCCACCAGTTTAAGTCAGGCTCTGAGAAGATGGAACATACCTTACCATTATAAGGGCATATCCTACTGATTCAGGATTCCACATTCTTGCTCTGTGGATTCCACTGTTGGGACCCCTTCTTCTAATATTTTCACCCATTAAAACTCAGCAGTCACTATCTTGTCTACAGAGCCTTCTGTGACCACCAGATAGAGGAAAATGTCTCATTATCACACCAGTCTTAAACTACTAAATCCTCCAAACTGCTGTTACTGGACCAGACACAAAGTACCAACTTATACTACTTACTCCATTGGGTTAAATAACCACTAACTTACATAGTTCTTATGAGACTCCAGGCAATTTCCTAAATACTATTTGCTATTAACTCATTTAGTTCTCATAATAACCTATAGGTAGGTATTAATATTATCTTTTATATAGTAGATTAATTATTTTGCACAATCTGCTCTGGGTGGGAAGTAAGAGAGCTGGAGTCTGACTCCAGTCTGGCTGGTAGACAAGGGGGAAATACTTTTAATTACTCTGCTGCTCAACACCAAGAGCACACAAGTATGTTTCTTTTGAGAGTATAAGGAGTTCAATGCCAAACAACAACAAAACAAAAATAGCATCTCATCCTTTCTGTAGCCCCAGGAAAGGCCTGGAACATAGATATTTAGGCAATAGTAGCTGCTTCATCAGGGTTTGTTTTGATGAAATATACAAGACCCTGGATCCCCCAAACCCACTTTTCTGCTAAACAAAGTCCTCCAGACTAATGGCATCAAGGAAATGGACAGATAATCACCATTTGCTCCTCTGTCCTGGCCCCCAGCCCTTCCTTCAGGGCTGATGGCCAACTTGGAAATGGAAAGCCAGGAGGGGCTCAGATTAAAGACTATTAGAAAAGGAACTACAGTATCTACCCAACCATTTGGAACATTTAGAGAATATTGGAAATGTGACAATTTAACTTCTCTATGCAAAAAGAGCACAGAGCTTTCCTAAAAGTTCTTCTCCCTCACATAATTATGCTTTAAATTGTTAATAGCTATAATTATGGAAGATGGCATTGTTTTGCTTGTAATTTTTCCTGTTCCCCTTGGTATTTATTGATGATAAATGGCTTTATTAAAAAATAATGATAATTACCTTGTTTGGTTGTATATCAATATAGTTTCAGTTTTTCTTTATTACCACTTATGGAATTTTATAGATTGCCAACATTTAGCTCTTTTATTGGTTTATATTCTCTTGATGGTATGAAAACATGGGCAGAATTCACAATTATATCCCTTCCTTTTCTGACCCCCCACAACCCTACATTGACTCTGTTAATTATCTAGAAAAATCTTCACATATATCTATAGGAGGTTGTAATTTTTACTACTACACCAATTTTTTTTTTGTTGATACTAGAGATTCTACCTATGAGCTACGCCCCCAAGTCCTATTTTTTATTTATTCTGAAACAGGGTCTAAGTTGCTGAGGGCCTCACTAAGTTGCTGTGGCTGACCTCAAATCTACAATTCTCCTGTCTCGGCGATCTAAGTACTGAGATTCCATGTGTGTGCCACCATGCCCGGCACTACTACATAAATCTAAGAATGAGCTACATACCTCAAAATTCTCCTCTAAGGGCCAGTGTATCAATGAACTGTAGGAGGCTCTGTCCTCACACTGCATCATACAGGATCAGCTCCCATAGTTCAAAACAAACCCCATCTGCTAGAACAAAGGTTTGAAACCTACTATATTAACTATAAGTAGCTACAGTATTCCCCCAAATAAACCCCCCTGTGGTTTACTAAATATTTGCAAGAAGCATTACAGCAAAGGCCACCTTTCTTGCAGAAGACATCACAGCTCTTAGGTAGTTTGTGCCCCAAAGAAACTCCTATGGGACCTGCTTTGAGTCCTCTCTGGAGATCTCCAACCTGTGAAATGCTAGGACTATACATCTCTTTGTTTACAATCCTCCACCAGGGAATGGCCCAGTTCCGATTCTCAGAAAAAACATAAACCCAGTCAAATCAATGACCTAAATGTACGCTGTCCATGATTCTTTGCAAACAGTGTTCTTGTCAGTGTTTTTGTAAGAAAGGAAAGTCTGTGCCTTTAGCACTAAGAAGGGGGATGGAATGCACCCTCATGGTACCTGAGGTTTAGAGAGAGAAAAAACACAAGGAAAAGAGCATCACATTGGAAATCAGACCTAACCTGTGCAACTTAGGGCTGTGTTCTTAGTTTCTTTGAATATGACCTCTCTTTCAGCAAAGACAATTACAGCAATACTGTAGCTCAGGATTGCTGTAAGAATTGAGTTAAATGCCTGGCACCTCCTTATTGTTTAATGTGTATTAGCTTATTTTCTTTTCTTCTAGGCCAGTGGTTCTTAAAGTAGGGGTGATCCTGCTTCCTCCTCCCAGAAATTTAGCAATTTTGTGATGATAACTTGGGGAGGACCATAGTCCTGGCACCTAGTGTATACAGTTTAAGGATGCCACCAAACATCTTACAATGCACAGGGATGCCCTACAAATCATTTGGACCAAAATGTCAACAGTGCAAAGGTTGAAAAATGTTATTTTAGACTACTGTGAAGTACATTTTTCATTATGGTTGCTTCTTTTTCATAGTTTGTTTCTTTGACTCAATGATCAAAGATTTACTGAGAATCTACCATGTACAAAACTCTGGGCTAGGAACATCCTTAACCATCTCATGTACTTGGTTGCCTGTTGCCATTTTCCCAAAGCAACCCACTCCCTCACCTGTGAATATAAAGCCTCAGCCTCTCCTTTCTTCTTGAGGCTGCTTTTAGCGGCCCCGAAGTCAGACAAGCTGTGTGTCAGAGCAAAGACCTGTATTAATCAACAATTCCAAATATAGCAACAGCAGTTTGAAAATCAAAGAATGGGCCTTAGGGACATCAATATTTGCATGTTCATAATAAATACTTAACTACACATCTGTGCAATGTTCAATATAGTTGGGGAGAAAAAGAACATTTATGTTGATTTTTGTCAAGTTCCACAAGTAAAGCATCTGATGTGTAAAAATATGTAGCTGAAGAGTCATAAAGATGATTTTAAATATATTTGTAATAGGTGCTTACAAATGGAGACATGCTTGATTACTCTGTGGTTCTTTCTTTTTTTATAAATTAGCCAGAAAATATAAAAGTTTTTAATAGAAATATTTGAGAAATTGAAATTTCTATGTTTTTTAGAGGATAAATATTTATTTTTCCTTTCATTTTTTTAAATTGGTGCATTGTAATCATACATCTTTGTTAGGTACAAGCTGGTAAAGGCATACATGCACACATTTCTAGCCTCTTTCTTTCTTTCTTTCTTTCTTTCTTTCTTTCTTTCTTTCTTTCTTTCTTTCCTTCTTTCTTCTTTCTCTCAGAACTGGGGATTGAACCCAGGGGCATTCTACCTGCTAGCTACATTCCTGTCCCTCTTCATTTTTTTTATTTTGAAACAGGGTCTTGCTAAATTGCTGAGGCTGTCCTTGAACTTTCAATCCTCCTGTCTCAATCTGTACTGAGATTGCAGGTATGTGGCACCATGCTCAGCTTACTCTAAAGGTTTTTCTAACCATCACCTAGCTTATACTTGCCCCTGGGCTAGTAGGAATAGTAATGATAATATTAATAATAATAATTTTCCTATCTATGAATTAGACATCCATTGCTTTCCTGATAGGCCCCTTTATAAATCATATTGACCCTATATTCAATGTTCAAGGTCTACTTTAATGTTTTTATTAAAGTGTGTGAATGTATATGTTTGTATATATGTGCACACACACATACATATACACACACTTACCTCTTTATGAGAAGCCCCTATTTACCATTTATTGTAGGTTCTGCTATAAATGTTTTATAGTCACAATTTCATCTCATTGTCATAGAATCCTATAAAAGCAGATAGTATCCCCCCTCCATTTTATAGGGGGAAATATGAAGACAGAGAGGTTAAATCCCATGGCCAAATTCACACAGCTAGGAAGTGTCAGAATGAATGTTCACACCCAGTGTGTCTAGTTCCAAAGTCCATGCTCATTACTACTACACTATTTTAGGAGTAAACTTACTAGATGCCTGGTGAGTGTTCTCTGCAAAGAACTAGGGTGTAGACACACCCTTGAACCCAGAAAATCCATCTTGAAGAAGCTGTTATCCACAAAAACTAGTTTAATGTGTAGAATAATATATGTAAAAATATGTATTTTTGCTCAATTTAAAAAGGAGTCAAGAAGGAACCTAAACAAGAAAAGTAGATGTTTTCTATGGAATACAAAGTGGGGGAGAGTACTTTATCCATTCTCCCTTTTCCTTGATAACAGAACCATAATTTTATTCTGTTGGGCAATGTGCCCAGCTAAAAGCTTATATTCCCTAGCCTGCCCTGCAGCCAGGGACAGCTGGGGGCTGGTAAATAGTGAGCAATCATCTCCCTCTTACGCTAATTTCTATGGTGTAAATTCTCCCTATATGGCAATTCAAGCTACCAAGTTTAGGTCAACTGACTTGGAAAAACTCCCAGGAATTTAATAGTTGACTTTCACAATCTAGGATGAGCTGGTTTTAGCACATGACTGGCTAGGGCTGAACAACAGGATATAAACATATGTGTCTTTCCTTAAAAATGGAACAAATACCAGCTTAGAATGTGGATTATATGAATGGAACACCATTATTTACCTTGAATCATGAAAGCAACTTTGAAAATGAAGGTTACAACTAAGCATGGTGGTGCAGAAAGACAGGAGAGGCCCCCTTTGCTATTGACCTCATGAAACTAATGTTAGAGCCTTGACCTGCTACTCTGCCATCTCTAGGCTCCTGTTTTTGTTTTTTTTTATTTTCTTCTTTTTTTTAATTAAAATATTCACTTTAAGCCACTATTATTTTTGTTTTCTATTATGTTAATACAGAACCCTTTAAACTTTGCTATCACATATCACATATGTAATCTTGCATCTTTTATAATTAAAATATTTTATTCTAGTATTATTTGCAAACACACAAAAAATACAAAAAGTTTTTCAGAGTCAAGTAGCTATGTCCTGGAGAAATATTTCCAGATTGCCAACCTGACCACAGAATGCTCATGTCATAGAGGTTTGGTGGAAGGAGTCCAAGGGAAATCACAGGCCTGATACACAAAGATTTTTGGCCAAATAAGACTCAAAGGCCTCCTGAGATAAGCCTTAGGTGAAATACACAAAAGATAATAGGGAAAGCACAGGAGGAGCTGCTAGGCTGATGTTTCCACATCAGGAAAAGGCCCAGGAAACCTGATGACTGGGAATGAAGGCAGCAAGACATCATCCCCGGTCTCAAACAGCAGGGGATCCCAATTAAGGTGTCCCAATTGAGGGGACCCAGAGATAGTAACAAAGAAGCAGAAAACAGAACACTGAGCCACCAAGCATGGGGTAGTGCCCCCAAACACAGAGTCCATCGAGTCTCGGGACCCCAAGGTACAATCAGAGAGGGCTGCCAACAGCAACCTAGAGGTTAAGGAAGTCCTCATCAGGGAGAGCAGAGACAAATCCAATGGGATCTCAGTGGTCACATCTCCCCTGGTGGTCACAAAGATTACACTGTGAGTGACATATTAGAAAGTCAATCATTGTGTGATTCTTCTGCCTTGTCTTACACAAAGTAACTGCCAGGTCTGTTGAGATTCTTCTTTGTGGACCAAGTCAAGTCACTAGACTTTCAGAGCATCCTCCATCCAAAAGGAGGCTATGTGCTATGAAGACATACTAAGGAAGGTCTTAAAGATACTATGATCTAAAAGGAAGATGAACTGCACATAACTCAAAATATATAGACAATTTTCAGCTATGTTCAAGTATTAGATGCATATTTAAGCCTTGATGGTTTTGTATTCAAAAAAACAGAGAGGAGTGGAAAATTTATTCAGAGAATATAGGTCAAGAAGATATGGGTCTTCAACCAGGCCCTAAAAGATATCATTTGAGCCAGGATCAAATTAGCAAAAATGTGTTCCATAAGGGAACTGAGCAAACAACAGGTGGCAAACAAACACATTCCCAGCGAACAATCAAAGTAGGAAAGAGAAGCCAACTGGAGAGGGGGATAATACTGAGCCATTATGAGTCGTAATGTTGAAAGGCAAAGTGGAAATTACTCATTCTTTTATTCATAAGTTCACTAACAAATATTAAATGGATACTAATTAGGTGCCTTTCCCCTTTTTCTAGGACCTCCAATATCAAAGTATTGGCTCCTGGGCAAAAAGGAGCCTCTGGAGGGAAAGCTTTACATAACTCACATTTGTCAAAATTGATGAAAACCAACTTTTTCATATGGCCCAAAATAGAGATATGATATAAGAAGCCGTCTAGATTTTTCTAGGCCTCATCCTCTCTTAACTGAGAAAAGGTAATAACCAACTTAGGAGTTATGAGACTGTCCCTTGGACTAAGATATCATTCCTCCAGTGTTTCACAACAATGAATCTGAGCGCACATTGGGCCCCCCAGCTGGCCAACTCTCACAAGGTCAACAGTGTCTTGAACACAGTGGGTGCCCAACAAGCATTTCTCCATAGATCCTGACTACTGTCTGCAAAGGCCCAAGCAGTGTCAAGCTAGGATTGGTCACTTGTTCAAGGTGCCAGAGAACCCTAGCCTAAGGCTGAGTCCATGGCATAAGTCCTCTGGGAGGTGGGGGGAGATTTTTCATGATGCTTTATGAAACTGAGGACAGGGGTCAGTGATGCTTACAACAAGAAACCTAATGGATATTAGTATTTAAAACAGAAAGCAGCACTAGTTTTAAGTAAATGTTTTATGTCCAATAAAAATGACTAAGTATCTATTGTTTTGATTGTTATAAATTAAATATTAAAGGAGCTCTTAAATGCCTTGTTTTAGATCGTCATTACCTGGAATTAATCTTGAGCAGAATATCACACCCAATATGGCCAAACTCCATTGAGTTTGGGCAGTTAGATATCAAAGGCTAAGCTTTGTCTCATCAAGGCAGAATCTTGAAGAAATCTAATGGTACAATGTTACCAGTTCTGCAGTCCAGGAGCACTGTAAGACAACGCAGCAGAGAAAGCTTTCTAGAAATTGTCTAGTGTCACCATCATGTCCCTTGAGGAGATATAGGACAGTCTTAGAGTCTAAACAAAAACGACAAAAGCATAGTAATCAGGCTTAGTGTTTAATGAAGCATTACGTATGGGGGAGGACTGAAAAGATCTCAGATCTCTATCATTGGCCCATCTGAGGAGGAGGAGACCTTTGCTGACGCTATACTTCTTTAAGGGCCTCCACAGAATCATCAGTGTTGAAAAATTCTCTGGAATTGCCCTATAGAAATTTCTATCATTATATAGAAGGAAACAAAAAAGCTCAGAATGAGATTAAATTCACAAGATTGGGAAGGAGGGGACACAAAACCCCAACACAATTATGGTGCTGGTTGTAAACGCTCAGAGCAAATCTCCAAGAATGGAGGTAACTCTAACCCTCAGGGAGAGAAGTACTCTTCTAGTAACACTGGCTTATGTATACAAGTGCGTGCCACACACGTGTTCCAGAGGCTTCTGTGTCCCCATGCTACACGTCCACCAGCAGAAGTCGACATGGACTTACCCACTGTAGGAGGCATGTGGAGAACCTGGCTGCACAGTGTTCCTTCAACTTTTGCCCTCAAAAGAGCAGGTAAAAAGTATTTACCAGAAGACCCTATGAAACCTATACCTCAACAAGTTATTTAACCAAGAATTTTTTAAATTAAGCTAGAAAAAATATAAAATCCCTCTGTATCCATTCTGTCTACAACACCGTATCAGTGAAACTTCATTCCCACGGTGAGCAGAGGCTGGAGCAGGGAAGCAACTCAGTGACCATCCAGATACAAAACAGAGTTTAGAATCATCTGGCTCTAAATTCCTCCAGCAGGGTAGTTTCTCCAAAATGAAACTAACATTTCACTCTAGTATACCATTATTGTGTACTCCTACAACTAAAAATGTTCCCTCTTTTGACACATCTAGCTTACTTGTGTTCTAGGATTATTTCCCTTTCTTAGTAAACCAATCAATTATTCTGAGTAATCACAGTTAACAAGTATATAGAAGATATTCTTTTACATGCTTTAGTTTTTTAATATTAACTCAATTATTTTAATATAAGTATTATTACCACCCCCTTCTAAAGAGGTGGGGAAACTGAGGCTCAGGGATACAATTAACTCTACTGCTCATAGTTGCACAGCAATTAAGTGGAAGACTTGTGATCTGTACCTAGTGGTTTCTTTTAATGTGCAGAAACTTTTTAGTTTAATGCCATCCCACTTATTAATTCTTGTTTTAATTTCCTGAGCTTTGGGGGTCTTGTTGAGGAAGTTTCTACATGTACCTATATATTGGAATGTTGGACCTATGCCCTCCTCTTGTAGCTTCAGAGTCTCTGGTCTAACTTCCAAGTCTTTGATCCATTGAAATGCCTTTAATATAAAACTGGTCATAAGATATCCAAGCATGCATAGGAGTGATCCAAAGTAGGCAATTTGTTTATTTTGGCCATATGGGCATGTTATTGATATTAGTATCTTAGCTGGTGCTCTAGGATTGGACCTTTTGCTTGACTAAAAGAAAGCAAGGAAATGAACATTTATTGAGCACTTCCTCACACGTGCCAGGTAATAGACTCCATGAGTTCACCTTCATCACTGTTTAGTATTGGAAGCAAATCCCCAAAGGCAATGCATGGAATTTCATTTTTATAGACAAAGAAACAGATACAAAAGGGTTATTTATGTCACGGCCAAGGAGACTTACCCACAAGTGATGGCAGGCAGATTTAAACCAAAACCTGACCCAAAGCAGAGGCTGTTTCTACAGCAACATGCTGGGGAGTAGATACCCCAATCTTTAAAACCAGAAAAAAAGAATTCATACATTTTTCTCCCTCTGGGCAATGAATCTTTACAGATTTACTGGTTGTTAAATGCTACTGACTCTAGCTAATTCCCAAATTAACTAGATTCCTTTTGGAGCTTGTAAAATGTGCTATACATTCAACTTCTGAATTTAGCATGCAAGATGATGACCACAGCAGTAAGAATGGAACTTTCTTGTTAGAACAATGCATGCCAAAAAGCCTCCTTCTAAATTCCACCTTCTTTTATAAGGGCTATGTGAGTGAGGACACACCTAAGGTACTGCATATTAATCCAACACAGCTAGTACCCAAAATGTCCCACCAATTTACTCTTCACTGACAATGTTAAAAGAAAATGATTTATGCAGATCAATCATCTCGCTCATCAAGTCCTACCCTGACAGCCAGCCTTCATCATCGCTATTTAAAAGGCACTGCTGACAGAAAAGACCGACTCTTTGATTAAGGGCCCTGTCTGGCTAACCTTTTATTTGAAGAATGATTGCCGCTGAGTGACAAATACTTTTCCATTCATTTCAAGGCAAAGATATTGACATTCAAATTCTTGATGGCTACACTGAGCAGATGCCACTGTTGGCAAGAGGCATGAGAGCAACAGCAGGTACGCCATGGCTCTGGGGGTATGGGGGTAAGAATAAAACAGAAAGCACACACCAGGCTCTGGCTAAAGGTCTCAGCAAGTGAGCACTCAGAGCCTCTCAGCAGACCCTCTTCCCTCAGAGTTATCAAAGGACATCTGTTTGCAGTTTCGCCCCATCCTCTTCTTAAAAGTGACCTAGGCCCTACTTGGAACTGCACAGGCAGCATGGACTAAAAAGAAAAGACCTGAGAGCATGAGTTCCCAATGCTAGAGACCATGCCTTTTCCATCTTGAACTCCACAACCTCAGCAGACCTCAGGCTGGAAGGACTGGCCTCCTTTCTACCTCATGAAATAGTAAATGGCTAACCACAAAGTAGAAGAAGCTTCTCAAAAATTACCCACTTACAGCTGGGCGTGGTAGCGCACACTTGTAATCCCAGTACTTGGGAGGCTAAGACTGGAGGATCCTGGTTCGTATCCAGGCTCAGCTACTTATTGAGGCCCTCTGCAACTTAGTGAGACCCTATTTCAAAATAAAGAATAAAAAATAGGACCAGAGTGTAGCTCAGAGGTAGAATGCCCGAGTTCAATCCCCAGTACCGCAAAATAATAATAACGATTATTATTATTATTATTACCCACTTAAAAAATCAAAAAGAGTTTATCCCTATCTGCAAAGGAGAAAGGGGGAAAAAAGGAAAAAAAAACAGAAGCAGAGATTGATAGAAACAGAGCAAAAAAAGACAAACTGAGCTTTAAAAAAGTAAGGCAATTTTTCTAATCCATTTCAGGTAGATTTAGATCTTAGCATCGTGTGTGTGTGTGTGTGTGTGTGTGTGTGTGTGTGTGTGTGTGTAATGTGCACATATCCTCTCAGCAGGATTATTTTGCTTGCTTTTATTTCTTAAATGCAAAATATTACTTTAAAAGGAAGTGGGAGAACTATGGATTAAGGAAAGCTATTTGTGACAAGAACCATCACAAAGGCTCAAGATTAATCATTTCCAACAACAAAATGAAAATACCTCAGCAGGTCATCAGAGGTTTCCTTCAGATCTTGCAAAGATGCACTGTGCAGTCTCACATGATTTACAAGGGAGAGGGTCTCAAGAACCATGCTGCAGTTCTGATCCTCCAACAAATATCCCACAGGGCCCAACAGCTAACCCAGGCAGAATAGAGTAAAGCAACAGGGCTTCAGAGAGAGAGAGTCAGAGTCCGAGAGAGAGAGAGAGAGAGAGAGAGAGAGAGAGAGAGAGAGAGAGCGCTTTTGAATATGGTCTCTGCTGCTCATTAACTCGGGGTTTTAGAACAAACAACCTCTCCAATTCTTGAATCATCTGCAAAATGGGAATTAATGTTGATATTGTAAGTTATCTGTGAATTTTTAAATGTATAAATAAAATAAAGCAACTTTCTGTGACCTAAACTCCCTTCCTCTGTTTCCTCCTCTTCTGGTCTTTGCTCACTGGTTTGCATAAGAATAATTCATGAGTAATCCACGAGGAGCCAGCTTACATATAATCCCAATACTTAGGAGGCTGAGACAGGAGGATCACAGGTTCAAGGCCAAAAGGTGTTAACTTAGCAAGATACTGTTTCAAAATAAAAAATCTTTAAAGAAGGGCTAGAGGTACAGCTCAGAGATAGAGTGCCCCTGTGTTCAATCCCTAATGCCATAAAAATAAAAATAAAAAAGAATAGTCCATGAGGGATCCCAGAAAAAAAATGCACAATTACAGCCATATTTCTCTTATCAAGCTCCAATGAGAACAAATGAGGTAATGCTAACATTAAAGTACCTTATAAATTATAAATCAATACCAAAAGGTTTTCTATGGTTACTGTTGTTCTCCACAAACAGGATACTCCAACCCATTTTGATCTTATTTATTGCTCCCATCTCTGCTTCTCGTGGTGAATACTAAACCAATAATCAATTAATCAATCATCACAAAATCATCTGCATTTGTTAGAACTCTTTGTAGTTGCTTCTGCAACTGACATTTCTCCAATAAGAAAAAATTACCAGAAGTTAGTTATTAGGAGTCAGGCATTGGGGCAAGGAGATGGATGAGAAATGCAACATCAGTCAAGCTGAGCAAACAAAGAAATCATTGAAATATTATATTGCTGCACATTGTAAGTTAAGGACAAAGAGGACCCACACAAGGAAGGGTGTAACTACCTGGGGGTCGGGTAGATGTTTCTGTATCAGAGCAGATCCTTGCCAGGTGGCCAGGAAAAAGGGGATACTTTGAGGAAAGAGTACCAGGTGCGCAGGTATGGAGGCCTGAGAGACATTGTGCTCTGGCAAGTTGAAGGCGCAGTTTGAGGTGGACTATGGATTTTAGATGTACTCCTTCAGCAATGGGGAGCTTGAGCTTAGCGCTGCTGTCATGCAGCCTAAGGTTCAGGAATGGCACTGCCATGAGAGGATGGACACAACAAACACCCAGTGGTGTCTATTCTGTGCTAAAAACAAGAGTCACAGAGATAAAAATAAATAGAAAATGAAAAAGGACTCTGCCCCAATATGCCCTCTGGGAGAGGGACAGGGATGCTGGCTGCTATGAGCAATGTGTGAGCAGCTGCCTTTTGTATCTAGGGGTAACAGGGTTCTGCTCTTCTGCTTGGTCCTACCATTTCACCTCTATGGGCTCTGGTGCCTGCTGTGGTGGCCCACTTACACTTTAAGAGGTGTGTCCTCCAGCTCTCTGCCTTCCCTCAATGACGCCAGCCCACTGCTGTCCTGCTTTGATGGTCAGTGATCTTGAGCCTGGCCTGGTGGCTCCTGAAAGCACCTCTAAAAGGGAGCATGCCTCTCTCCCAAACCCCTATTCCTTCTCCCTGCATTGCACCTGAAGTACAGATGAAGCTATGTGTTCACCAAATCTTGTTTTATTTTCATTGAAACAATGTGGGTTTCTGGCCAAAACAAGAAGAAAGGGATTTAAGACATTGCCAGGCCTGGCCCTTTAAAATATCACAGAGTAGATCTTCAAAATAGGAAACTTAAAATAACAGGAATGTATTCTCTCACTTTTATGAATACCAGAAATCCAAAGTTGAAGTGTGAGTAGGGCTCCGTTCCTGCCAAGAGCTGGAAGGGAGAATCCTTCCCTGCTTCTTCTAGCTCCCATTGGGCCCTCCACTTGCTATAGTGGAACTCCAATATCCACTTGTCTTCATGTGGCCTTATGTGTCTGTGTCCAAACCTCCCTCCCCTTTCTCTAATAAAGACATGTTATTGGATTTTTAGGGCCCACTCTAAATCCAATATGATTTTGTTTCAAGATTTTTAAGTAATTTTATCTGCAAAGACCCTATTTTCAAGTAAGGTCACATTCTGAGGTTCCATGTAGAAAAGACTCTCTGCACTATGAGGGCTCACTATTCAACCCACGACAGCTCCCATGAAACTGTGGAGTCTATGATCCAGGTGCAGCAGCAAGATGTCAGAGTGTTCATCCAGCAGTTCCCTGAGTGACCAGTTCCCCCAATGCTGGCCTTCACTGGGCATGTAAGGTGAGCAGGAAATGAAACCTCCCTGGTGGGAAGTCACTGAGATTTCAGGGTTAATTTGTTACAATTGCAGAGCCCAGCTGAGCTTGGCTACCATGCCAAACATGGATCCCCAGCTCTGCAATTCAGACACTGTTTACAAGCCCAGGGCTAATAGGAAGTGTCTTCATTTGACTTCAATTTTTACTCAAAAGTTCTTTTAGTCTGCCCTCGCTGAATGTCCTAGGAATTTCTCCCAGAGCTTTGCTTGACTTGGTTCTGCTTGTTTGGGAGGTTTCTTGTTTTCCCTGGGTAGCATAATTAGATTTTTGTTGATAACTATGCCATTTTCTCTACTGATCCCAGAAGAGAATGTGGTAGTCATTGATAGTTAGCTTTTGCTTTTATTGGGGTGGCAGAGAGGAGGGAAGGGGTTGACTGTGAATGTTTTCCAGCTACATTCATCCAAAAATGAACCAAGAGAAACAGTAGCCAGATCCCTTTCCTACAGAAGCAAAGAATAGCACAAGATTTGAGTCATGTTGACTTGGGTCAACATTCCTCAGCTCTG
>PVLC010014812.1:0-38365 GCA_004027655.1 Graphiurus murinus
AAAAAAAAAAAAAAAAAAAAAAAAAAGAAAGGAGGAGCAGGCAAATTAAAAATCTTTCAAGGTCATATTCTAATCGATTATAATGATTGGCTATGCAGGTGAAACCTTCGACCATCGTGGTCTGCAACTCCCTAAAGTGAAAGAGAAAGTTGCCAAGTGTAGTCAGTGTTCTGATAGCAGGAGGGCCCTGAGGTACAGAACTCATAGAAACCCATTGCTCTGACATCACATGGACAGTTGCTCGATGTCAGCTTGTTGTGATTTCACTCCATTCTCTGACAGAATTAGTGAGCAAGGGCTCAGTTAGTAACAGCAATGTCCGCTACAGCTGAAATCTGCATAATTCAACAGGGAGATCTTACGGCTTGGAAGTTTATAAACATTGGCCTTAAAGATCTTGTTCTAAATCCTGGTTCTTTCACTCACTAGCAGTATGATAGAAGGAGAGTTAGTCAAAATGATTAAGTCTGTGTCTTTCTCTGCACACCAACAGTAACAGAGTAAAGATGGAGTCACCTCTTGACTGTCAGGAGGGTTAAAATGGAACAATGCTTGCAGAACACTTAGTAAGTACCCCCCGCCCCCAAATTTGTAAGATGCCATTACGTCAGTAAATATTTCACCTATGCTTATTAAGGATGTTTATCCTGTAGCTGTAGAATCTGATGTTCTAGTTTTGTAATTATTCACTATTATTCCTTATCATTTTATTCTTTCAGCATATTCTTAACCACCACAGTGGTGTTTTGCATCTGCCACAAAAATTTTCTTGTCAAATCATAAACTTTTTTTTTTTAGGGGCATTCTACCTCCGAGATACACCCCCAGTCCTATTTTTTCTATTCTTTATTTTGAAACAGGGTCTCACTAAGTGTGGAGAGCCTCACTAAGTAGCTGAGGCTGGCCTCAAACCCGTATCCTCTGGTCTCAGCCTCCCAAGTATTGTGATTACAAGCTTATACCACCACGCCCAGCAAGAACCTTTTTGTAATAAGATTAGAGACTACTTAGCTGGGCATGGTGGTGAGCACCTGTAATCCCAGTACTTGGGAGGCTGAGACAAGAGGATTGGAGATTCAAGACCAGCCTCAAAAACTTAGCAATACCCAGTTTCAAAATAAAAAATAAAATGGGCATTCTCCAAAAGGGTATTCTCCCTGGGTTCAATTCCCAGTACCAAAAAAAAAAAAAAAAGACTAGACACTACCTAATTAATAAATTATGTAAATTCAGATTCCATTGTTTTATTTTCTTTAAATATAAGACAGAAATGTGAAGGAAAGAATGAAGAACCTTTGCGTCTTATCTTAAATAGAGAAATATGGTTTGGCCGACTGGTAGCCAGAATTTGTGTGTGTATGTGTGTGTGTGTGTGTGTGTGTGTGTGTGTGTGTGTGTGTAGGGAATTGAACCCAGGGGCATTCTACCACCGAGTTACACACTCAGTCCTTTTTCTTTGTTTTGTTTTGAAACAAAGTCTTGCTAGGTTGCTGAGAGTCTTGCTAAATTTCTGAGGCTGTCCTTGAATCTGTGATCTTCTTGTCTCAGCTGCTTCCTAAATACTGAAATTACAGCCATGTGTAACCACGCCCAGCTGGTAGCCAGAAATATGAGTTTGAACTCTTGTTCTAATACTCTGCCACACATCACGCCCAGCTGGTAGCCAGAAATATGAGTTTGAACTCTTGTTCTAATACTCTGCCACACATTACTCACATAACCCGGGGAAATTGTCTTAATTCTCAGCCAGATGTAATCACAATACTTGGGAGAGAGGCTGAGACTGGAGGAGCGCAAGTTCAAAGTCGGCCCTGGCAATTTAGTGAGGCTCTCAGCAGCTTAGCCAGACCCTGTTTTAAAATAAAAAACAAAAATAGGGCTACAGGTGTAGCTCAGAGTTAGAATGCCCCTGAGTTTAATTCCCAGTACTCCTTCCCCCCAAATCTTCATTCTCTAAGCTTGGCTAACTTATCTGTAAAATGAGAACCGAATAACTAGGTAAACTTTTCCCTGTTTGCTATGAATTTAAAATAGATCACACATGAGAACATTGTTTCCCTGAGAAACTATACTACAAAAACTAAACACACCCTCATTGTTGTTCTTATTGTTGATTGCAGGGTTGATTAAAGAGAATGGATTTTCTGCTCTCAAGGTGTAACGACTATTTGAAAAAGCAGCCATTCTAACTGCATTTTTTAAAAATTCTGGTTTTCATATGAAGATTCTAAAATGACTGCGCTGGGTGTGGTGGCACACGCTTGTAATCCCAGCATTTGGGAGGTGGAGACCGGAGGATCCAGGTTCTCGGCCAGCCTCAGCTACCTAGTGAGGCCTTCTGCAACTTAGTGAGACCTGGTTTCAAAATAAAGAATAAAACATAGGGCTGGGGGTATAGCTTGGAGGTAGAATGCCCCTGAGTTCAATCCCTGGTACCGCCAAAAAAAAAAAAAAAAAAATTAAAAAAAATAAAATAAAATGACTGGATCGATGGTATTAACATTGTAGCTAGGGATATGAGAATACAGATACCGCACTTGGGAGGAATTCAGGCAGCAAGACCAGCATTTCTCTGAGCCTAGCTTTTATCTCCTCAGTCACTTTGTGATCTGAAGTGGGAGACAGGAGGAGCCCTGGGACTGCAGATCACAGCCCTCTTCCCCAGCAGCTTCGGCGGGGGACCTATCCTGCTATGTCTTCCCTAGCAGAGAGACCATCTTCATCTTCTTGGGGCAACCAAGAACCAACTGTGCAACTTCTTCATCTCAGATTATCATTTAATTATGAATGCCAATAATACAAATATTCTCTAAGTGAAAAATAAATAACATAATCAACCAACATTCATGACCCTGTTGGCACTTTTTCTTTTAACCAATACATAGTCATGGTAAAGTTGGTATTTTTAGACTCAACTTTATAAAAGACTAAACTGAGACTCCAAGAGTCAGTCTTTTTCTCTGTTTGCATTACCTTTCTTTTTCAGTGCCCCAAAGCTCCTCACAATTTCATGAACAACAGCTGCTCCACTCTGCGGGTCTATGCCACCAAACACCCAGGAGTCGCGGTGACCTCCGAGAATGACATATCTGTCTAGAAAGCAACATGGCAAAATATTTGTTATATCAGGTCAATAATAGAGCAAATTGTAAAGGACTCCTACAGCATCTAAACATAGAGCATTCACAACTCAAAAAAAAAAAAAAAAACAGTGAGGTGGTTGAAGCCTTCTGCAAATATGCTATTTATTCTGATTTTAATGTTTCCTCTATCTTAAGAAAGTATGTGATAAAGAAAGCATTTACCTAATATATTATTGTAATTAAAAGTACACTAACAAATATAGAAAAGTAGGAAATTATCCCTATCCACTTATTCTCTTGCTTTTTCTCACCTTCCAACTTTGTTTTCAACATCTTCAGAATAAGAAAATATAGTTCTCCACTTCTATTCAATTTTCAAGGTATAGATACAAATTTTTCTCCCCCTATGTTTTTTTTTTTTTTTTTTTTTTTTTTTTTTTTTTTTTTTGTCTTCTGTAGGAAGAGGGATTTTCTCTGTCTACTTAGCTCTCAGGACAATCTTTGAACTCAGGAGCATTCTACTTCTGAGCTACACCATATCCCCATTTCTTTTTTAATTTTTTTTTTTTTTTTGTCTAAAAACAAGGTCTCATTAATCCAGGCGTGGTGGCACACGCTTGCTTGTAATCCCAGTACTTGGGAGGCTGAGACAGGAGGATCTGGGTTCGAGGCCAGCCTCAGCTACTTAGTGAGGCCTTCCACAACTTAGTGAGATCCTGTTTCAAAATAAAGAATAAAAAATAGGACTGAAGGTGTAGCTCAGAGGTAGAATGCCCCTGGGTTCAATTCCCAGTACTACAAAAAAAAAAAAGAAAAAAAAAACAAAGAAAGAAAAAGAAAAAGAAACAAGGTCTCACTAAATTGATGAGGCTGTTCTCAAACCAGAGATCCTCCTGTCTCAGCCTGGGTTTGCAAGACTGGGTTTACAGGCCTGAACCAGAACATCTAGCAATCTTTAAACATTTGACAAAGCATTTATTGTAATTAAAGGTATGGGTCCCTTTCCAAATTGTGGATGCCGTGTCCTTTGTCTTTTTGTTTTTATCCCTCTATCTCCAATGTTTATCACAGTGCCCACACAATGTATGTACTCAATAAGATTCATTTAAAAGCTGATTATAGCGAGGTGCAGTGGCACATGACTAATCCCAGTACTTGGGAAGCTGAGATAGGGTGGATCACAGGTTGAAGGATAGCCTCAGCAACCTATGGAGACTCTCAACAACCTAGAGAGACCCTGTTTCAAAACAAAACATAAAAGGGTATGGTACTAGGGATTGAACTAGTACCATATCCCTAGTACCAAAAAAAGAAAAAGCTGATTATATATTGTTTAGCACTCATTGTAAGGACGTCAATATTCTTGAACGCTAAATAAAATCATGTTTTTATTTGTGCCTATTTAGTAAGAAACCAACTAGATCCTAAGGAACTGAAACATAATGAACTAAGACTATATATAGTTAATTCAGGTCATCTGAAATCCAATGGAAATCATGTCTAGGTAGCATCAATTACCTGTGGAAAATAAAACTATGAAGAATTCACTAATTCAAGATTGTTTCGGTTTCCTGAGTGTTATCTTTTGTACAGATGTTTACAGTCATCATGGAGATGTTTCCTTATGCAAAGTAAATGGTAAGCAAGTCCAAAAACCTCAGAAGAAAAAAAAAAACTCGAAACTCTATTCTTCTCTTGAGCCTTTCATTGAAACATGCACAGTTTATTACTGACCTTAGTCATCCACCAGACCCAACCCAAACATTCACTTGCCTTTTCTTCACAACATGTATGATAATACACTACTGCCCCATGTATATCTATTTTATGTTTAGGTAAGTTTCATTAGCGCTGAGTTTCCTTCATTCACATTACACTCCCAGAGCTCAGAGTGATACCCAACACATCAGAGTCGCTCTGTCAATATTCACCCACCAAATGGCTGGTTTACCTGGCTCCACTGCTCCTCTGAGGGTTCCGATCACATTGTAGATCCGTGTCACTTTATTGTTCGAATGGATGTGCATCTTGACTTTTCTAATGCAAAGGCAAAGGACACATTCTTTAGAATACTGGCTAACAGATTAACAGCCACAAATTAAAAATTTTTCTTTAAAAATTTTTAATTGCACATAGTCTAAAATTCCATTAGCCTTTTTTTTTTTTCAGTAGGTGGGGGTACTATGGATTGCACCCAGGGGCAGTCTACCTCTAAGTGAAATCCCCAACCCTTTTTATTTTTATTTTACTTTCAATCTCACTCCCAAGTACTGGGATTACAGGTGTGCATCCCCACACCCTGCCCATTAACCAATTTTAATGTTCTGAAAGTACTCAGCATCTGCATTTGTTTTCTGCTAGCACTAGATTTTACTTTTTATGCCATCCTCTATAACTACATTCTTTAAAAAGTTCAGCATAAGCCAGGCAATGTGGTGCATGCCTATAATCCAGTACTTGAGGGACAGAGGCAGGAAGATCTCATGTTTAAGGCTAGCTTGTGCAACTTAGAGAGATCCTGTTTAAAAATAAAAGCCTCCGGGTTCAGTCCTCAGTGCCACACACACACACACACACACACACACACACACACACACACACACACACATGCACACACACGATTCTGCATAGAAGAGTTAAAATAGTCTCTTAACTGTGTAGAGAAGTTTCCAGTAAAGCCGGGACCCACATTGTAGGGCACTTTGAGACTTCCCTTCCAACTACTATCTGGTGGTGCTGAGCCGCCCATGCGTCTGTTGAACACACACACAAAAATATTATTATTAGTTGTAGGAAAACCTTGATGTAATAAGTTAAAGTGTCAATGAATTTTATTTCTTGAACATCTGCTTACAATCACTTCTGTGAGTGAGAAATAATGTAAAGTGCTTTGCATATAATATGCCATTTAATCCTTTAATCTTGTAAATTGGGGTTTATTATTACTCCTACTTTACAGAGGAGGAGCATGAGGCTGAGTGATTAGGTAACATGCACAAGTCAAGCAACTTGTAAGGAGCACATCTGAGACTCAAATTCAACAAGAATTTGGCGTCCACATTACTACTATCCAATATTAAACGATGTTAGAGGTGCTCTCCAGAGAACAGCCTGAAGAGCGTGATGTCTAAATCTCTGGAATTTTCCATTATGTTATTTCTCTCACTGATAAATATATTCCTAAATCTGTTTATGGTCATCCTTTATAAAGTACTTTCTCACATATCTATTAGGAAGAGAAGGGCAACAGAGAAAAAAATTTACTTCAACTAACAGCAACTAAAGCTTTGTTTTTGTTTTTGGTACTGGGTATTGAACCCAGGGGTATTCTATCTCCAAGCTAAACCTCTAGCCCTTCTTATATTTTATTTTGAAATGGAGTCTTACTTAGATGCTGAGGCTGGCCTTAAAACTTTGATCCTACTTGTCTCAGCCTCCCAGGTATTGATTGGGATTACAGGCTTATACTGCACGACCAGCGATATATATGTATGTGTGTGTGTGTGTGTGTGTGTGTGTGTGTGTGTGTGTGTATACATATATTTAATTTTGAGAAGTGGAAAGATTCAGGATGAACTACCACATGCCACTATCCCACAGTAATCTCTCAGCAGGGGACAGAGAAAAGTATGCTGGCAATATTTATGAAATGGAGCTGGGCATGGTGGTACACGCTTGTAATCCCAGCATTTGGGAGGCTGAGACCGGAGGATCCAGGTTCGCCGCCAGCCTCAGCTACCTAGTGAGGCACTCTGCAACTTAGGGATACCCTGTTTCAAAATAAAGAATAAAAAATAGGGCTGGGGGTATAGCTTGGAAGTAGAATGCCCCTGAGTTCAATCCCCAGTACCGCAACAACAACAACAAAAAATTTATGAAATGGAGTTTTTGTCATTTCTGCCCATACAGTTATTCAGAGCATGGACTGATTTATTCTTGATTTGGGCATAAAAATCAAACACAGCTTCAGTGCACAGCAGCAAATAGATGAATGTGGTCCCAGGCAAACTTATGAAGCTAACTGAAAGTTCAATGTGCATTTTCTCTACCTTAACTATAATTAGATTTTGATGAAAATCCAGCTGCAAGGCAGAAACAGACTTGTTTGGGCCTGCCAGGACCATTTTTTTGTTTTCGTATTAAATAAATATTTCAAATTTTAAGTGCAGTTCTATTTAAACAATGCCTGGACCAAGGGAAAAAAAAGAACATTTTAAAAAGTTATATTGAGATATTTACTTATGAAACATGGAGTTGAAAATTTCCATCTGTCCTTTATGGCTTTCTCTCTGTTGACACCCGTGCACTCTAGGCTTTGTGGAGGAACACACTCTACAGTTTCCTGCTTTTTTCTGTGCCTAAACACAGGTGCTTGTCCATTGCCTATCCATTAGAAGAAATGTAAATAGCTCAACTTGACCTAGAATCTACTGCACATGCAATAATAAAGCAATGGGTAAGATTATCTTCCCATGGAAAAATAATTAGAAATAATATTCTGTTTTTAAAACTCTAACACAGAGTAAACATATCCTTTTCCCCCTATCTTACTAGGGAGCTTGGCTAATAAATATAACTTCAAGTAATGTACTTATTTATTTAGAAGACATTTTCACATAAAAAGCATGAAATTATATGAAGAGACATTTTTACAAGTTAGAAGGCATAATCCATAGTCAAAACAGCATAGTATTATATATGTGTAAAAGTCATAGGAAAGAAAATGAAGGTATACACATACTTGATCATACAAAAATATTTCTGCAATGTTATGCTGTTAACATTGGTTGCTTTTGGGGTACAAATGGGTGAAAGGACAACTTTTAGCTGTAAATCTTTTCAAATCTTAACTTTGTAAATGCATTTCTTTTTCACAACAAGCATAAAAAACAAAACAAGATAAATTCATCAGGAAGAATAATAGACAATTATATATTATAACATAAGAAGGAGCCAGGCATGGTGGTACACGCGTGTAATCCCAGTACTTGGGAGGCTGAGACAGGAGGATGGATCACACGTTCAAGGACAGCCTCAACAACTTATTGAGACTGTATTTCAAGGTTAAAAAAAAACAGGGCTGGGGGTGTAGCTCAAAGAAAGAATATCCTCAGGTTCAATCCCTGGTACCACACACATACACACACACACACACACACACAGAAAAAAAAGGAAATGAATAGTCCTTATTCTCACAACACAATAAAATATAATGCTGAGCTTACAGTGATCCCACATGGACAGATAAACAGATCACAGAACAGACTAATAGTTGTATATAAGAACCTAATATATAGATGAAGGAAATATCACATGTGCATGGAGAATGGAAGTTTTAGTTGATAAGCATTACATAGACATAAATTTACTTAAGTCATTCTCTCCATCAATAAAAAACAAACTCCAGGAAATTAAAAAAAAAATCACACCATAAAAATACCAGGTGTTATACATAAACTTTGAAATTATCTAGAAGGATTTGGTAGATGGTAGTTAACAAATATCTATAAATAACATTGAATTTATAAATCTGTATCCTGTAGCATATTATTTTTATTTGACCACTTGGCAAAGATGTACTGTCTTCCACGTTGAATATGTTGTATTCCACTCACCTAGGAATATAAGCCTATGCAAGGCAAAATCTTTTCACACCTTGTAGTGATGTATACATTACTCAGAAGAAGATGCATATAAAACCCACTATAATATGAAATATAACATGTTAGATGATGCATAAAGTTCTATAAAATATTACTAAAGAGTGCTTAATGCTGCATCTGGGGTAAGGAACAACTTAGGTTTCTCTATTTCTGGATTTTGAAGGATAAGTAAGAGCTAGGCATAGGAATGCGAAGGTAAGGGACACACCAGGACCAGGTATGAGACTACAGAGCAAGTGTAAGGCATGGTGACAACTCTGTTTGGAGTATAATTAGGATGCTTGACTTTACTGAAATAAAAAGGATTGAAAAGGGAAACCACAAACAATTGTAGACTAGCAAATTATACAATGTATTCACATTGATAAATACCTAGAAAAATACATTCTGTCAAACTCACTCATGAAGATAAAATGTGAACACTCTATAACAAATAAAGAGATTGAATAAAGACTAGAAACTTACCAGAAAGAGAAGCTAAGTGCCAAATAGCTTCATCATTGAATTCTATCAAGCATTTAAAAATCAAACAACAATTCTTCATATATTCTTCAAAGAAATAGAGGAGGAAAAATAAAAAGAAAATAACCTTAAAAAAAAAAAAAGAAAGAAATAGAGAAGGAAACACTTCCAAAGTTATTTTGTGTGGCAAAGTTATTCAGGGTAAGCAACATTATCCTGGCACCAAAACAGGTAAAGGAATCACAAGGAAAGAAAACTACAGACTGCTAATATCACTTAGGAACACGGGTGCAAAAATCCTCGACTCAATACTAGCTAACCAAATTCAACAACATGTTAAAAGGATTACAATTACAACCAAGTAGGATTCATCCCAGGAATGCAAGGCTGATGCTACATACAAAGGTCAGACAATGTAGTATCCCATATTAACAAGTGAAAGAAAACAATCACACATCTACTGAAGCAACAATCAAGCAAACAACAACAACAACAAACTGGCAAAATTCAACACCCATTCATGATAAAACTCTCAGAAAACCAGGAACACTGAAAGAAAACACAAGATGAGGCTGCCACTCTGGAAACAGCTCGCCACTTTTTTATATAAGTAAAGATGCTATTATCATGTGACCCAGAGACTGTCCTCCAAAGAAATACAAAGTTAGGTTGGTATAGAAATCTATACGCAACTATCCTTAGCAGCTGTATTCATAATAACCATGAACCTGGAACAACCCAGGTGTCCTTCAATTGGTGAACGGTTAAACAAACTGTGGTAGCACCACAAGATGGAACAGTATTCAACAATAAAAAGGAAAAAAAAATACCCTATTTTTACACAAAACAACTTGGACAGCTTAAAGAAACTGACTCACACTAATTTGAGATAAACTTTACTTGTAAGTTTTCCATCAATTCTACTACAGTTAGGGCACAGTTAATAATGACCTATTTAATCAGATAATCCAATTAGCAGGCATGATTAATGAGAGTTTCACACTAGGTCATAAAAATGTTTTATCATGAATGCTAGAATAAAACGAAGTATGCTTTGAATTTAAAGAAGAAAGGAACAAATTGGCCAGATGCTGAGTCTTTATTAACTTTGCTTTCAGAAAAAAACAATGTTCTCTCCCTCCTAAAGGACAGTAGAGAAGAAGAGACATGCAGATGGAAGAAAACAGAACAGAAAGGGAAAAGTGTTCCAATGCCAGGTTAAATGGTAACAAACATAGAAGCATTTCAATAATGGAAGCAGAGAGGGAAGAGGAGTAGAGATAAAACAAAATGGGAGGAGCTCTCACACTACGTTCTTCAGGGTCCTCCAAGAAGTAGAAAATTAGAAACGCAGATGACTAACAGTTTTATTAGGGAAAACACCTAATAAATAAATTGAGAGCTAGAGAAGCTGTCAGACTCGATGTGGGTCTGATACAGGGGAAAGGGGAAAGGGAAGGAAGAAAGATGGATTAGTGGTTGCGGCATCTATTTGAGCAAAGTTGCCAAAAAGTCCTTGAGCCAAAGCGCCATATCTTGGGAATCCTGTGCCTCCCAGAACAAGCCTGTCTTAGCCTCCCTGCCACACTCTGCCCACTGCCTGGGAACATCATGTGGCTGTGACAATTGATAAGTTATTTTCTCTGAAGTTGGAGAGCTGAAAGGTTTATTTTCATGGCTCTCATACATTGGATGCCTATATATAAAGTAAATTCTAGAACAGAACCATTATTCTATACAATGGTGATAAAATTCCATGCTTTACCCATCTTGGATACTATCACTTACCAAAGAATATGAAGATAAAAACATAACATTTAAAAATTACCAATAATGAGAATTACTCAAGCAGTCAACCAGTTGCTTCTTGCAAACTTACTCTAGAATTCTCTGTGCATCATAGTATCCAATTGGGTGAACAGGAATACTTGGAAGACCGACAGCCTCTGAAATTTCATGCCTATAAGCATATTCTGAAAAAAAATAAAAATTCAATAAAAATTCAGTCTTCTTCAAATGAATCTCTGTAAACCACATTAAACATTTTTGCATTTTGCATCCACTAGAACTGGTAAAACAACAACAAAAAGATAATCATGTTAGCAAGAATGTGGAGTAGTTGAAATTCTGATATATTGCTTATAAGAGTGTAAAATTATACAATGATTTGGGATAATTATTTTGAAAAGCAATGTTAAACAAAAATGTGCATTATGGAATAGCCATTCCACTCCTAGGTATTTACTTGAGAAAGACAAAGACATTGAACTTAAAAAGAACTTATACAACTATTCAAAGTAGCCAAATTTATATCTTCCAACAAGTTTTAGAAAACAGGAGAATGATAAATAATTCATGTATAGTCCCAAAATAGAATGCCACCCCCAAATTAAAAGGAACACATCACTAATAGGAATAATGACATGGGAACTCTCAAACCAGTATGCTGAGTGAAATAAGCAAGGCATAAAAGAATTAGCTGCCATTTTACCCCATTTATATGAACTTGAAAACGAGGCAAACTAATATATGTTGCTAGATATCCAACAGTGCTTGCTGCTAGAGGGTGAAATGAAAATTAACCAGAAAAGGGCACATGAAAACTTTATTGAGTGATGGAAATTTCCTTTCATTTTGATTAATATGAATGCATGCAATTTTCAAAATACATTTAACTGGAGCTAGGGATACAATTCAGTGGTAGTGTAGTGCTTGCCTAGCATGCACAAGACCCTAGGTTCAAGGCCCAGAACCACAAAAAGAAAAAGAAAAAAGTGTTGAACTGAGTTATGCATTTTATTGCATATGAATTTGATCACAACATGAGAAATATTCTGACATTTCATCAGGTTTAAGGAAAACTAAAGCTGAGTTTTCATTTTTTTCCTTCAGCTTTTAAAATTATGTAATAAGAAACTTAGGCAAGCTGGGCGTGGTGGCCCACACTTGTAATCTCAGCATTTGGGAGGAGGCTGAGACTGGAGGATCCAGCCTCAGCTGCTTAGTGAGGCACTCCGCAACTTAGACCCTGTTTCAAAAAATAAAGAATAAAAAACAGGGCTGGGGGTATAGCTCGGGGGTAAAGTGCCCCTGAGTTGAATCCCCTGTACCACACACACACAAAAAAAAGAAACTTAGGCAATTTAATAAGATTATTTTTATCAGTAAAATGGCATAATGATATGCTGTGCAAGACTTGTTTTCAATTTCTTTAGAGCAATAACAAAAAGAGGGGGTGAATAGATGAGACAAGACTGTGTCCCGAACTATCTCCTCTTTTGTATATGCTAAAACTATTTCACAACAAAATCTAAAATTAAAAGGAAGAGAAAATTCCCACCCGCTCCCTCGCCCTCCCTCCCTCTCAAGTTCAGTTTAGTGGTCAAATGAGAATTGTGAGTACATATATCATTATCAATTTGTACCTAACAAAGATGTATGCTTACAATGTATGAATAAAAATAAAAATTAAAAAAAAAAGGAAGAGAAAAATGTAATGGGTGGAAAAGGGAATACAATAAATGGTAGTCCCATAGGGATAGCATGATTTTCCTCTCTAAATTTCATCACTTAAATGTGAAGATAATCAACAGAAATATTCCAGTTAATCTAATTTTATTTTCATAACTTTAGATTTGTATCACATAGGGCCTGGAAAAATTTTCATTTTTAAAAGTACGAGAGTAGCCGGGCGTGGTGGCGCACGCTTGTAATCCCAGCATTCGGGAGGCTGAGACCGGAGGATTCGGGTTCCCGGTCAGCCTCAGCTACCTAGTGAGGCACTCTGCAACTTAGTGAGACTCGGTTTCAAAATAAAGAATAAAAAATAGGGTTGGGGTGTAGCTCGGAGGTAGAATGCCCCTGAGTTCAATCCCCAGTACCGCAAAAAAAAAAAAAAGTACGAGAGTAAAAAGGTAGGGTACATAAAGTATATAAAGTTCAGACAGATTCATACTGTGTGTGTGTGTGTGTGTGTGTGTGTGTGTGTGTGTGTGTGTGTGTGTGTGTATTACTGGGTGTTGAACCCAGGGGCATTCTACCTCAGAGCTATACCTATAACCCTATTTTATTTTTTATTTATTTATTTATTTTTATTTTTATTTTATTTATTTATTTATTTGCGGTACTGGGGATTGAACTCAGGGGCATACTACCTCCCCAGGCCTATTTTTCATTCTTTATTTTGAAACAGGGTCTCACTAAGTTGCGGAGGGCTTCACTAGGTAGCTGAGGCTGGCCGCTAACCTGGATCTTCCAGTCTCAGCCTCCCAAATGCTGGGATTACAAGCGTGGGCCACCACACCCAGCTTAGTTTTTATTTTGAAACAAGGTCTAACTGAGTTACTTAGAGCCTCACTAAGCTGCTGAGGCTAGCCTTGAATCTGCGATTCTCCTGCTTCAGCCTCCCAAGAACTGGGATTACAGGTATGCACCACCATGCTTGGCTGTAGATTCACATGGTAACAAATATTGTTAAAAAGAAAGACAGAGAGAGAGAGGGAGGGATTGTGGGAGAGAGGGAGAGAGAAATCTATGACAACACAATACATTCTAAGAAGGATTTACAAAGCAAAATGATACATAAGCTTTAGAGGAACCTATAACTTGATGAAAAATCCATTTGAAGAATAAATACATAAATGTCACAGGTACTTTGGCAAGCTCTTTTATTGAATTTATACAAATTTAGTTATTTTTGAACTATACAAACTAAATGATCAAAGGTTTTTGCAAACATGTTCAGATAGTTGAGTATATCCAAATTAACTTAGATCCTTTTATTAATGTTTTACAAGGTGGCATTTCAGCACAAGACAGGCATGTGGACTCTGAAGCCAGCTACCTGACTTTGAACCCCAATCCCACACTTAATGGTGTGGTTATCTTGGAAAGGCAGCTCACTTCTAGTCTCACATTCCTCCCTAGCCAGAGATAATGATACCTCCTCGCTTATATGGTTGTTAATGCATGTGGAGTGCTAGATTTAGTAAACACTCCCTGATAGTTATCATTATATAGTAACAAAGCCATATATCTTTCCCCAGTTCTATGTTCTAAATGTGGTATTTAATGAGGCCATAGAATACCTGTTCTTTTAAAGCCTTTCATCTAGAAAAACAAGCAAACAAACCCCTATGTAAACTATAAATTTGGGGTGAATTTATTTGGCCAAAAAAATAAAATAAAAACAGACCTGAACCTGAACTCACTTGACAGGAAAATCTAACTTGAGCAAACATTAGTCTATTTGTGTTCTTTATTTACCCCCAGTTCATATCAATATTCATATATGTTACCATAAAACATTTATATTTTTATTGTATTGTATTTATATTTTATTGTATATGTTTATTGTATTCTTTCCCAGCCCCCCCCCCCCGCCATGTAAATGTTATGAATTGTATGGTCTATGTATCTTATTACTTTTTGACTATCTGGAGAAAGTCTGAATTCCAAAGTGTATCATCTCAAGGGTTCTATATACAGATAAGAACCTGAACCAGTAATTTTCAGAATTTGAAACTCTTTTATTCCTAGATGCAAAGAGAATTTCAAAAGAAAGATACTCTTTGCCCACTGTGCCAAAGGACATCCTTTAGTAAAATCACTTAAAAATGTTCTTAAGTCTCCAGTAAGGCTTGAGGCCTGGCCACTCACCATTTGCTGGGTAACCTGGTGTGAGAGGGTCCCCTGCACCATTGAGATTTAAGATATTCCCACGCTGGACGCCACCTCCAGGAAGATTCCAGCCATCTGGATAGGACTCCACCCCAGGAGCAAAGTAGTCAGCAGGGTCTGAATACAGAATGACTGCTTTGGCCCCGGCCAGCTGGGCGTTTTTAACCTAGAAAACACAGTGTATTTTTTTTTTTTTTCTTATTTTAAAATTTGCTGTCTCAGATTTGGTAATATCAACTTTCAAAATTATACCTCAATGAGTATGTGAGTTGCCTTTTCAATCCTTTGCTGTTAGGCTTACAATAAAGGACTTATTACACAGTACTAGCTTTTCCTTTTTTCTACTTCAGGTTCTAAAAATGGATCAGCTGTCAGAGTAAACAGATTTGGAAAATTCCCATATTCCTGTGGCAAGTACTTGTTGTTTCTTTCTGCTAGTCTAGAAGCATAATTAGCAAGCAGCCTCTTCAGGCCAGATTCCTCTTTGTTCTTTGCTGAAAGGGAGTATTTTTTGAAATTTAATTGCCCACAGAAGAGAAGAACAGATATTGACAAATCGAGGGATACTAGTTTAAAAACTGCCATGTGAAAATTGTTTTTTTTTCTCATTATCTATAATAACACTTCACATTAAAATTTAATTAAGTAACTTTTGGGGAGATAATATTAGAAACAAAGATCCGGAAAGCTGACAGCAAACCAGCATGTGCTGCTTTGTATGCTGCAGGGATAATCGGCAGGTACGAAAAAATTTGCTCTGTTCACCCTGGGCCAGCACTGGCCAATTTCCAATGCCCAGATTTAAAACCCCTGTCTATGAGCTTCTAAGTCCACATTGTAAGGGGGTGCTTATAGAATGTGAGATCATGAGCCTCATGAATTTTTTTTTTTTTTGGAACTAAGGATTGAATCCAGGGGCATTCTACCTCTGAGCTACACTCCTAGCCCTATTTTTTATATTTTATTTTGAAACAGGGTCTCACTAAGTTGCAGAAGGCCTCACTAAGTAGCTGAGGCTGGTCGAAAACCAGTAATCCTCCTGTCTCAGACTCCCAAATACTGGGATTACAAGTATTGTACTACCATGCCCCGTCTCATGAAGTTTTAAGGAGATGATTCTACACCTGTAAGAAGCCCTATATTATAACCTTTCATATTGGGAAGAAAAGACAGAGAAGGTATTACCTTATTTCCTCTGAAAACTTTCCCATATCTGGCAATCACAATCTTCCCAGAGCAATCGATTTTCATGTCCCGCTCCAGCTTAAAAAAATCTTCGGTTCGTGCATAGTTAACATATACTAGGTCCCCCTGTGAAGATCAAGAATGATATCTTATAATACAGAGCATCCCTCTGCTTGAAGGCTGTGTGGTATCTTTAAAAGAAGGAAGAAGCAAGACTTTGAAAAGGGGTCACAGAAGCATGTGCATCAAATATAACATTCAAGAGAGAAGTGAATTTCAATCGAGAGTAATTAGATGGGTTAGAGACATATGAAATTCATAATTTTGTTTTCATCTGTCTTTTATTTAGTAGGCAAAAATAAACAGAAGCACTCTCACAGAAAAATATATATTTTGTTTTGTTGTTTTTGTACTAGAAAGTGAACCCAGGGGCATTCTACCTCCAAGGTACATCCCCCAGCCCTTTTTAATTTTTATTTTGAAATGGGATCATGCTAGGTTGTTGAAGCTGGACTCAGACTTACAATCCTCCTGTCTTAACCTCCCAAGTATGGGGATTACAGGCTTGTGCCACCGTGCCTGGCTGCTGCACACAGTTTGAAGGAGTCCAGACACTTTAGGCTAAGAAGCCCTTGATGGGTGCTTTCCTCTCTTCAGGGTCATTTACAAATAGTAAGGTAATGATTCTTAACAACCACCATGTGAGGACAATGATCTGCTTTTTAGGTCTGATTTCAATTACAAATATGATCATGTGCTGGTATTCTACCATCTCTGAGTCTCAACATTCTGTTTAGTGAAATGACCTGCTGGGTTAAATGAACAATGTTTCAATATATTTTTGTTGTTGTTGTTGCTCCTTAGTCCCTAAATTAATTTTGAAAAGCAAGGTACCTATTAATATATTTTACATGGATATCTAAAATTTTTATAAAGTATCTGCAAAGAATGCAATTTCTAGCATACTGGACATATATTAATATTTTAGAAGCAGTTTGCATGACTTTTTATATGTATCCAAAGGAATCTAAACACAATCTTTATTTACTCTCTAACATCATTCACTTAAAAACATACAGATATGCTCTTCTCTACTGTTATAATTCTATCATTCCTTTTTTTTTTCACCCTTGAACTTGTATTTTGTGCCCTTTCTCTATAGCATTTCACTTTGAAGTCAAATGTATTTTCAGTGGATACTAGGATGCATCACCCAGATTCCCCTCCAATGGAGAGAATCTGCCTCACTGTCTGGGCTGCAGGGCACACTCTCTGTGGATAGCCTTCAGCTGCCACCTGTCAGCTACAGATAGCCACTTTGCTCAAGGTCATGCCATTTTAGAGTGCCACACATGTAATGACTAATTAACATAAGTGTACACAGACCTGGAAATCTCAGTCCAATCTAGGAAAATTCTGAAGGGAACTCTGTATTGGGTCAGCCAGGGAATGTGACTTCCCTCTCTGCTCAATCCAGCTTCCTTTCCCGCCTGCAACAGATGTTTATTTCAAAAGAATACTCTTGAGCCGGGTGTGGTGGTGAATGCTTGTAATCCCAGTACTTGGGAGGCTGAGATAGGAGGATCTGGGTTCATGGCCAGCCTCAGCTACTTAGTGAGGCCCTCCACAACTTAGTGAGACCCTGTTTCAAAATAAAGAATAAAAAATAGGACTGGAGGTGTAGCTCAGAGGTAGAATGCCCCTGAGTTCAATCCTCATTGCCACAAAAAACAAGAAACAAAAAAACAAAACAATTTTGGAGATCCATTACAATGTACCAGTGTTCTGGGTGACACAACACACCCCTGCCCTTGAAGGACCTTACATTAATGTGGATGGAGGAGGATAATAAGATTATATGTATTAAATTGATTATCTAGCAAAATATATGGTGCATTAAAAGGTGATAAATGCTATCCAAAAAAAAAAAACTTTTAAAAGTTTAAATAGAGTAGGCAAACAGTAAACTAGTACTTAAATGTGTAATTTTAAGCAAAATTGGGGAAAGCCTAACTGAGAAGGTGACATTTAAATCTTTGCTTGTGCAAAGGAAACACTTAACTATATTGTATTTCTTTCTAAGACAAATGCAGTACTACTGCACTGTTAATGACCCCACTATACATATGGTCTGTAATGGTTAGTTTTCTCTAGAATACACACTTACTCAGCTTTAACTGGCTACAAAGTCATTAACCCAATTTGATTTCAGCAAATTAAAAAGTAGTATCTAGTATTCTATTTGAAACGTATCCTTAATATCACAAACTTTTGAGAGATCATTTCCTTAAATGTTACTAACTCATGGCTATCTTTTGATAAATTGGCAATGCACACAAAAATTATGACAAAAAAGAGATTAGAGAAGACATTAGTTTGAAAATAACAGTAAACTCTGAAAATGAAAACAAGTGGGATAGATATTCCCTCTCAGCACTTCTCCAATGCAAGTTGTCACTGTTGGTTTGAAAAAAAGCTTTGTTTTCAGACAATGCCCTTCTTGTTTAACTACACTGTAGCATTGTTCTGTGGCTGTGAATAAATACAATTTTACACTGTTGGTTTAGGATTTTCCCTGTGTCCTTCAAGCTTCCATCTTCCCCCCCCACCCTTACTAGTAGAGAGAATTGGGAGGTGAAACGGTGGTCCCTAAAGTATGAGCCCTGACTGCTCAGAACAGCATATTGCCTAGGACCTTGCTGGAAACACAAGCTGCCAGGCTCCACCCTGGATCTGTTGAAACTCAGAGGCTGGGAAACAGAATCTGTGTTTTTAAAACCCTTTAAATTGTGATGGTGCACACTAAAACTTGAGAGCCACTAGACTGTATTTTAGATTATTATATTTTATGAACACTGTCAAATTGCAAATTTCAAACAGCCTAAAGCCAAGCCCAGTATTCCACATTCCAGAGGTCTCAGATGTAGATTTGAAGATAACCGATAATGAAATATATTAGACACACATGCAGATGATACACTCAATTTACAAGGGAATTAACACTCTATGGGGCTGGGTTACAGATGATCCCACAAAGCACACAAGCCAGCAAGCTCATCTATATTTGAACTAAACAACAATCCCATAACAGAATAGCATGTTCCTTCTATCCTGCCATTAATCTGGAAGAATTTAATACTATTTGAAATAACAAAGTGATAATGACCTTTATTATGCTTTTGTAGGAGTAGAATAATGTTAAACTTCTAAAATTATTTGGCAGATTTTTATTGGTAATGTGGTAACCCTACAAATTAAATTTGGTATATGTAATATTCTCCTAACATCCTCTCTTCCCATCTAGAAGTACAGTCTGTTTCTTCTACCTAATTTTTTCACTGCTCAAAACATTTCACAATACTCTTCAACTGGTTCACACCAGTAAGATTTTAGAAGTGTTTTTATATTTTCTATTTTAAATTAAATTTCTTCATTATATGTTCTGCTATTATACTTTATTTGTCCATATGCATTTAACTTATTAATATTATTTTTAAAAGAATATTTATTAAAATAAAAAATTTTCTATATCCTGGTAATACATATATATCACCATAAATAATGGACAGAATTAATTTAAAAAAAGAGACCTAAGGAACAAAAACACATATAGAACAATTTGATAATATCAAATTAAGGATTTGTTTTCAATAAAGGGTGGCATAGACAAAGTGAACAAGGGGCTGGAAAATTAGACAAAGATATTTGCAAATCTAAAACCAATATGGGAGGACTAATTAAAATATTTAAGAAACCTAAACAATTTAAAATATTCAACAAGAAAAGAAAAATGCTAACCCAGCTGTGGTGGCACACACCTGTAATCCTAGTACTTTGGAGGCTGAGACAGGAGGATCATAGGTTGGCCGCCAGCCTCAGCAATTTAGCAAGGCCTTCTACAACATAGTGAGACCCTGTTTCAAAATAAAAAATAAGCTGGGTATGATGGCACAAGCCTGTAATCCCAGTACTTGAAGGCTGAGACAGGATTGCAGGTTTGAGGACAACTTCAGCAAGTAGTGAGACTCTCATCAACTTAGCAACACCTTGTTTCAAAATAAAAATAAAAATACAGCTGGGAGTATATGTAGCTCAGAGGTAGAATGCCCCTGGGTTCAATCCCCAGTATGAAGAAAAGAAAAGTAAAATAGGACTGCAGGTATAGTTCAGAGGCAGAATGCTCCCAGGTTCAATTCCCAGTACCACAAAAAAAAAAAAAAAAAAAAAAAAAAAAAAAAAAAAAAAAAAAAAAAAAAAAAAAAAAAAAAAAAAAGAGGGATGTACTTAATCCTTTCAAAAAGTGAAAAACCAGAGTGGTTAATAAATATGTATGTTTAGGAATGGGAAACCTCATTTATAATCTGAGAAATGTGAATTAAACAACAATAAAATAATTAGATTGGCAAAATTATAAAGTTTCATAATTTTATGTATTTACAAAAATATTAGAAAAGAGCAATACTCATACCCTGTCAGTGAGAGTGTAAACTACTACAGCTGAGCCATGGGAATCATCTCAGCCTCCCAAGTACTGGGATTACAAGCATGCACCACCATGCCCAGCTCTAGTCAATTTTTAATGCAAAGATTCTACTTAAGATATCTCCAATGACACATAAGCCCCTAACTCTATATTGAGTGAATCCAATATACCCACTGCCAACTAGCAACTTCTTGTGAGTTTATCCTAGGCCCTACACACTCAATGCATCCAAAATTGAATTTACTTAATGTTAAATATTATATTAGGAGCCAGAACATCTTAAGAGATACTAATAATATTCTACCTTTTCAAACTTAGCTGTCTCACTGCTATGGTTTAAATGCAGCTGCTCCATGTAGCCAGGCGTGGTGGTGCATGCTGTAATCCCAGTACTTGGGAGGCTGAGACTGGAGGATCCGGGTTCGAGGCCAGCCTCAGCTGCTTAGTGAGGCCCTCCACAACTTAGTGAGACCCTGTATCAAAATAAAGAATAAAAAAATAGGGCTGGGGCTGTAGTTCAGAGGTAGAATGGCCCCAGGTTCCATCCTCAGTACTGCAAAAAAAAAAAAGTACAAAAGTACAGCTGTTCTGCCACAACACCTTAATAGCTGAACCTTGAGCAAGGCTTGGTCTGCTGGGATCCTGCAAGGCAGACGGTTCCAAAAGTAGGAATTCGTGTCATTTCCCACTTTGCATTATTATATTCTGGAAATTATGGGTGCTTTGGGTTTTTGCTTTTTATTAATTATAAGAAAAACTTCTTAGAAACATGTGGCCTGACAGACACTGATCTCTTGGCAGTGCCTTAAGACAATGAGCTCTAGCCTAGAAATAGGCTTTGCAAGTTTATCTAAATTGCTGCTACCTGGTCTCCCCAAAAACCTGCTGACTACCTAGATAAGAAAGAACACTGCTTGGAGGGGCTAAGCAAAATTGTAAAGATTTTAACTAGTGGAAAAGAATTTTTATAATACGTGTTGTAAACTTAACTGGTTGTGATTAACCTTTAGAAAAACAAGTCTGTAAAAATTCCTGTTCTATATGCCTCACTGTAAAAAAACAACATAAATCTGCGACTGACAAATAATAAAACATATGTGCTTCAACACTGCGTTGGATGTGAGCGTATTCTCTCGACCTCGTCTCATTCCACACCAATCGAGGGACCCCGGCCATGAGGGCTGGCTCCCAGCACTGCTCCAAAATCCAGGTGTTGCAATCTAATGGTTTGTGTGATTGTGTGATAGGATTCAAAAGTGAGGACTTTAAGAAGTGATTAGTCTGTGAGGTCTCCTCCCTCATGAATGGGATTTAGATCGTTATCCAAGAGGCTTCTTGAAGTGTTAGGCTTACTTGCCCTTCTGCCTCTGCCATGCAAGGGCAGCGTTCCTTCCCTTTGGGGCGATGCTACAAGTGGTGCTACCTTGGAAGAAACAGCCGTCCTCACCAGACAGCCACAGCTGCTGTCACCTCAGTCTTGGACTTCCAGCCTTCAGAACTCTGGGCCCAGCTTCCTTTATCTTACTAAGGAACTCTAGTTTCTTTTCTTTTCAGTACTGGGGATTGAAGCCAGGGGCATTCTACCTCTTAGCTACATCCCCAGCCCTATTTTTTTTTTTTGTCTTTATTTTGAAACAGGGTCTCACTAAGTTTCGGAGGGCCTCACTAAGTAGCTGAGGCTGGCCTCGAGCCCGGATCCTCCAGTCTCAGCCTCCTAAGTACTGGGATTACAAGCATGTGCCACCATGCCCGGCGAGAACTCTAGTTTCTTAAATGTGGAAAAAGGGTAAATTTGAGTTGTATCAGAACTCCTTTTACTACCCTTTAAATATGGCCTACATGTAGCCAAGTGTGATGGTGCATGTCTTTAATCGCAGGACTTGGGAGGCTGAGACAAGGAGGAGCACAGGTTCAGGGCCAGACTCATCAATTTAGTGAAACCTCTGCAACTCAGCAAGGCCCAATTTCAAAATTAAAATAAATAAATAAATAAAAAGGGCTGGTGGTGTAGTGCAGAGATGCCATATGTGTGTATATTGTATATTGCCTACATGTGTGAGGGGTTGGAGGACTTTTTTTTTTTTTTTTGCAGTACTGGGGATTTAACTCGGGCATTCTACCTTCGAGCTATACCCCCAGCCCTATTTTTTATTCTTCATTTTTTTGAAACAGGGTCTCACTAAGTTACGGAGTGCCTCACTAGGTAGCTGAGGCTTGCCTGGAACCCGGATCCTCTGGTCTCAGCCTCCCAAATGCTGGGATTATAAGCGTGTGCCACCATGCCCAGCTGGAATGGAGGACTTCTGCCTGTCATTTTATTTCACTCAATTACAATTTTACCTCCGGCATTCCTTGTGGAGAGAAGGCACTGAACGGTGGCACCACATCAGAAACATTTTCATATCCTGGAGGAGGCGGTTCAGATAACGATGTATTGAAAATCTGGAGGAACAAATAAAATCATCAAACCAAAATTTGATTACTACAATCAGGTAAGAAAAAAATGCATACTATCTCCTCTGTCAGTAGAGGGTTAATTCATCCTTCATGTTGTGATAATACATACTAGATGCCCAGCACTGTGCCAGGAGCTGTGGGGAATGCCTGAAATGGGTAAGCCCAGACCCTGACCTCAAAATCCACTTAGGGAGACAGAGCCAAAGGCACAAAACAAACAAGCAAAAGCTGATGATCAGAACACAACTAAGTGTCGTAGAAAGCTTCTGAAGAACTGGAAAAGAGCTTCAGAAGAAATAATGATGATCTTCCCACAGGAAGGAAAAAGACTGTATCCCACAGAAGGAAAGAATTAGCAATAGATTTTTTTTTAAGTGACAGATATCCCAGTTAAGCATACATAAAAGCCCAAACACAAAGTTGCTTCACAGAAAGTTAGGAGTAAATTAAACTCTTGAAGTCCCCGAGGACCAGTAAGCACCAGCTTTCAATTTAGGAAAAAAAATACATATTTTTGACAAACATTTTAATCCTCATATTCAAATATAGAATTATATAGTAATTGTAGTTACTTGTAATTGTGCAAAGATAATCACTTAGGAAAAATTAAGTATTAAATTTACTTTAACCACGGACATAGTGGCACACTCCTGTCTAAGCTTCCAAGTACATCCCAGGAGGATCAAAGGTTCAGACCAGCCTCAGCAATTTAGTGAGACCTTTAACAATTTAGTGAAACCCTGTTTCAAAATAGAAAATAAAAGCCAAAAGTAGTGGCACATGCTTGTAATACCACTACTTGGAAGGCTGAGAGAGGAGGATCACAGGTTCGAAGCCAATCTCAGCAATTTGGTGAGACTCAGCAACTGAGGGAGACCCTGAGACAAAAAAAAAAAAAAAAAAAAAAAAAAGAAGGAAAATAGAAAATAGGGGCTGGAGTATAACTCGGAGGTAGAAGGCTACTGGGTTCCATCCCCAGTTCCATTCAAATATGAAAAAAAAAAAAAAAAACCTCCCAGTACCAAGTAAATAAATAAATAAATTCACTTTAACCAAAAAACTATATAACTAGGGATTTGTATCCAGTGGAACCTGGATACATTGAATAACATTCACAGTGGAAAGAATGAGAAATTTGAAACAAAATATGTATATCTTTTTAAGTGTATCTTTGAGTTGGGGGAAAAAAGTAAAGGATGCTCAGAAGACAAAAATAAAACAAAACAAAACAAGACAAAGCATGGGAACAGGAGCCCTGAGAGGCAGTAGTGAGGCCCGAGTTAAGACTTGGAGGCTGATAGCGCTACACTAAGGTCCATGTGCTGACTGACGCCTTGGTCCCAGGATGGCATATTGGGGGGCAGTAGAATCTTGAGGAGATGGGCCCCATGGGCAGTCTCTAGGTCACTGAAATTATGCTACAAGGAGACAGGAGGATTGCAGGACTCCAGGCGCTTTCTCATTCTCTGCTTTCTGGTCCTAAGGTCAGCAGTTTGTTCTACCACATGCTCCTGCCGTGATAAGACAGGAGCCAAGATAAAACTTTTTTTTTTAAAATCTCTTTTTCTCGAAGTGCTGAGGATCAAACCCAGGGCCTTGCACATACTAGGCAAAGGTTCTATCACTGAGTTATACTTCCAGGCTCGAAGTCTCTTCTATTAAAAGTTAATTATATCAGGTATTTTGTTCTAGTAACAGAAAGATGACTGGAACAATCGGCTTTGCCTTAGTTGAGTCTATCAGAGCCTAGAGTTCGATGAAACAGACACAGGAGTAAATAAAGCCTGAAGTTAGTCCAAATAATGGAGGCTAACAGGACCCCGGCATAACAATATTCTTTAGAGGTAAGGATATAAAAAAATAATAAACCTATTCCACTGAAAGTGGTAGATTAGGGTAGAGGAAGAAGAAAGGCCTCAAAGAATTCATCATCCCACAATTTTCTATTCATGACCGATGCGGTACAGAATGCCTCAAAGAAGAAAGTACTAGGCTGGTGTTGCACCCTAGAGGCTGGCAGGAATTATCCAAAGGAGTTAGCCTTAAATTTAGGATTCAAATAATTTCCACAAGGGAAAGGAAGAACTCAGAGCCATTACAAATTTTACCCAACAAACATAAAAGTACCATGGAAAAGAACTGAAAGAACGAACAGAAAGATCACATTTCCAAAGACTACATTTCTTGTATTGAATGAAACAGCACTGAATGAATATTAAAAATAATTCATAGCCGGGCGTGGTGGCGCACGCTTGTAATCCCAGCATTCGGGAGGCTGAGACCGGAGGATCCAGGTTCGCAGCCAGCCTCAGCTACCTAGTGAGGCACTCCGCAACTTAGTGAGACTCGGTTTCAAAATAAAGAATAAAAAATAGGGTTGGGGGTATAGCTCAGAGGTAGAAAGGCCCTGAGTTCAATGCCCAGTACTGAAAATAATAATAATAATAATAATTCATAGGTAAAAAATAGAGCTATAGGAAATCAGTTTTGGAGACAGATATTAAGTTGTAATCCAGGATGCAGCACAGAAGCATAGACATAAGAAATATCAAAGAAATATGAAGAGGACAAAGGACAAAACAAGAAGGCTCAGGATACTTTCAGAGTTCCTAAGCAAGAGAACAGAAAGAATGTGGGGCAGCTAAATTTGAATATTTGATGATTAGTGATAGTCAAAGGCTGATAAAAATTATAGACTCTCAGATTCAAGAGGTCCAATATATTCTTATCAAAAAAAATTTTACACCCATCCCATCACAGTATAACATCAATACTTAATATAGTACTTAACTTTTTTTGTGTGTGTGGTACTGGGGATTGAACCCAGGGGCATTCTACCTCCAAGCTATACCCCCAGTCCTATTTTTAATTCTTTATTTTGAAACAGGGCCTCACTAAGTTGCGGAGTGCCTCACTAAGTAGCTGAAGCTGGCCGCAAACCTGGATCCTCCAGTCTCAGCCTCCCAACCGGGCTAGTATTTAATTTTAATACTTCTTTCCTATCTTTTTTTTTGGGGGGGGGGTCTGGATATTGAACCCAGGGTCATTCTACCTCTGAGATACACCCTCAGCCATTTTTATTTTTATTTTATTTTTTTTGTGATACTGGGGGTTGAACCTGGGAGCAATCTACCTCTAAGCTACACCCCCCCACCCCAGCCCTATTTTATTTTTTATTTTGAAGTAGGGCCTTGCTAGGTTGATGAAGTTTCACTACTTGCTGAGGCTGTCCTTGAACCTGCAATCCTCATGTCTCAGCTTTTCAAGAACTGGGATTACAGGTGTGTGCCACCACACCTGGTTTTATTTTTTTATTTTGAAACAAGGTCTTGCTAAGTTGCTGAAGCTGGCTTCAAATCTGAGATCTTCCTGTGTCAGTCTCCCAAGTACTGGAATTACAGACATGTGCCTGGCTACATTTCTCTCTTTGTAGTTATAAAGAAAACACATGGAATGAGGCACATTATCACTTCTTGGACTTTTGGCTAAGATCAAGTGTAGAGAAAGAAGATTTCAGTGAAATAATTAACAAATGCAAGCAAATAAACAAATATAAAATATCAACCCCCCTAACCAATACATATACTTGAAAAAAAGAAAGTTTCTTTTTTATAAAAATTGACTCACATATATATTCAGTTTATATTCATAACGTCTTGTCTGATTTTTTGAAGTTTACTTGTTGGGTTAAAATTTCAAGATTATATTAATTTTATGAATTGAGTTGTTTTATTATCTTCTGAAAAAGGTTGTGTTATATTTAAACTATCTTTCTTTAATCTTTCACATTCAAGGAAAACTGTTGGCTTTGACACTTTATTTTGTGGAAGATTTTAAACCACTAATTTATTCTTTTTATTGTTATAAAACTATAATTTTTTTGTGTGTGGTATTGGGGATGGAACCCAGGAATGTTCTACCTCCAGGCTACACCCCCAGACCTATTTTTTATATTTGACTTGGAAACAGGGTCTCACTAAGTCACAGAGGTACTCACTAAGTTGCTAAGGCTGGCTTTGAACCTGCAATCCTCTTGTCTCAGCCTCCCAAGTACTGGGATTACAAGCGTGTGCCACCGTGCCTGGCTTTATACTATTTTTTAAATATATTCTTTATGTCAGTTTTTATAAGTTTTTAAAAGTGCATTTTTCTACATTTTTCCTGTTTTCAAATATGTATAAAAGGAAATCTCAACAATTGTCACAGTATTAATGTCCTACAAACCACATTATCTGATGAGAATATATGTAATTTAGAAATCAGATTAGGCTAGATAATAGGAACTATCTTTAAATTCAGAATTTTTAGAATTTCAAATAATTCCAGTATCAAAGAAGAAAACATGGACACTAGAAAGCAATTAGATACTAAAAATTATGTAAATACTTCTTATTCAAACTTGTGACATCTAGTTGATATGGTTCTTTGAGGGAAATCTATAGCTTTAAAAATTCATATTAGAAAAAAGACTGAATGCCAGTACATTAGCATTCAACAGAGGATGGTACAAAGAACAGCAAAGTAAACACAAAGGTAGAAGAGGCAACTATAAAGTAAGAACATAATTAATAAAACATAAAGCAAAGATATATGAAAGATTGCCAAAGCCAAAAGTTCACTCTTGAACTCATCCAAATTGACATCTCTCTCTCAAGATCAATAAAAAAATAGCATGAGCACAGAAAATAACATAAGGTACAAAGAAGCATATCTACAGATGTTTCACAAATTAAAAAACTTAAGAAAATATTAAAAGACAGCCATATATTTGAAAACAGATAAAATGGAGAAAAATAAAAACTGACATAAAGAATATATTTTAAAATCTTGCACAAAATAAAGTGTCAAGACCAACAATGTTCCTTGGATGTGAAAGATGAAAGGAAGATAGTTTGAATATAACACAACCTTTTTAAGGAAGATAATAAAACAACTCAATTTATAAGACTAATATAATCTTGAAATTTTAACCCAACAAGTAAACTACAAAAAATCAGACAAGACATGTTATGAATATAAACTAAATATATATGTGAGTATATGAATTTAAGTCTCTAACACTGACTATCACTACCAGGTTCAGAACTGTAGGGTTAGATTCACATTAGAGCATCATTTAATGGCGAGGGAGGCCTGGTGGCAAAAGCTTATAATCCCAGTACTTGGGAGGTTGAAACAGGAGAATTGCAGTTTCAAAGCCAGCCTCAGCAATTTAGTGATGACACTCTGTTTCAAGATAAAAATAAAAACAAAATAGGGCTGGGGGTGTAGTTCAGCAATTGTTGATGGATAGATCATTTAATATTATCATCAGCTCAAGAAGGAAATATGACATGCTTATTTCAAAATATGATGATAAAATTCAACATAAATCTGTAGCAAAAACCCAACATGGTGGCATATGCCTGTAATCCCACTATTTGGGAAGCTGAGACAAGAGGATCACAGCTTTGAGGTCAGCCTCAGCAACTTAGTGAGGTTTTCAGCTACTTAATGAGACTCTGTTCCAAAATAAAAAATAAAATAGCGCTAGAGGTACAGCTTGGTGGCAAAATGCCCCTGGGTTCAATCCCCAGTGCAATCAAACAATGAATCAATCAACCAATCCATACCAAAAATCTTAGTAAACTTAAGAAAGAAAATTAAGTTAACCTAATAAAGATTACAGCAAATATAAAAATTAATGATAACACATTAAACTGATTCAAGACCAGAAGAAATTCAAGGCTACCAGATACCATTGCTTCTTTCCAACATTATGCTATAAGTTCTGGCCAGTGCAGTGATCCAGATTGGGGACAAGAGTGGATCTGGGGTAACACTGTACAATAGGAGCTAAATTCCCAGTGGTCTCCCTTTCCAGAGGCTGATGGAACCTCAAATGAAACCAGATCACTACGATACTAAAATCCCCACATCCAAATGCCCCATATTTTTCCTGTGATTTACACAGGGTACAACCTCATCTGAATCACTCATTAAGTTTATAAGATAAACTATGCTAAGGTGCAATAAAAATCCATCTAGAAACAAAATCACACTAGTATGCTTTTCAGGCAAGGAAGTATTCGAGCCTGCCTCACCTGATTTGTGGCCATCTTCAGTTTTATAGCACCGCTGTGCAATAGTGGAAATTTACAGCAACTTTATGAGTTATTCTAATGGGCAGGAAATGTATTTTTAAGGTCAAAGAAATGACTCACCTGGTTGACTTTATAAAAAATGGAGTATATACCAGTTTTACAGAGCATTACTCTCTTTCCAAAATTTACGAGTAACTTTAAATTATTATTTTGAGTATAACAATTTGGGCTTATAAATTTCTATTTCTTTTTTTATAAAAAGACAATATATAGTTCAATCTCCATGGAATGTTACCTCTGTGTGAACAAAGGTAAAACAATGTACCTGTATATACTATGAATGCTGGATTTCTCATAGGAATCACAAACTAGTACTTGTATCAGTTGCCTGTGGGCAACTAACTTGTCTATATTGTGCAAGAGAGTAGAAGAACTCAGAGTTTAGCACATAGCTCATCTGTAAATAGTTACTCATAGATACCAAACTGCACTGGGAGATGGGAGACAGCATTGTTTAACAGGGAAGAAAGTGAACATAGAGCTGAATGATCACAGTGTCAGCAGATAATGCCTGAATCCAAAACAAAAACAATGTAAGTATACTATTTATAGAAACAGAAGTGAATATCAAAACAATCCAACAATAGTTGGAGAGTGATGGCCCTGGAACAGAGAAAATAGAGAGGAAGCAAGGTGTTATGAAGGAACATGGGATAAAACACATGACTAACTTGTCTACAAAGGAAAATGAACCAATGATATAATTTTTTAAAATGGGGATGTTTTAGGTAGCTAATGCCATTCAAGAAAATCTCCAAAATGAAACATCTACATGATCATTTTGTATTATGTGACTGGCTTTAGTAACTATGTAAATGCTTAGAATAGCAAAAATAAATAATGAAATGCAATAAAAAAACAATAGTCTAGCCAAAATTAGGAGGTGAGGAGGAAGAAGAAAAGAAAAAAGTCAGTCTGCTATTTTCCTCCTTATACATAGACAATTCCAAATATGATATATCAAGACAGAGATTTATGTATATGTCAATATTTTATTATTATTAAATAATTTTCCTTTAAAAGTAAACTTGCTAGCTGGGCGTGGTGGCACATGGCTGTAATCCTAGCATTCGGGAGGCTGAGACCGGAGGATCTGGGTTCGAGGCCAGCCTCAGCTACCTAGTGAGGCACTCTGCAACTTAGTGAGACTCGGTTTCAAAATAAAAAGAATAAAAAATAGGGCTGGGGGTATAGTTCAGAGGTAGAATTCCCCTGAGTTCAATCCCCAGTACCGCAAAAAAAAAAAAAAAAAAGTAAACTTGCTCTGTGTGTGTGTGGGGGGGAGGTACTGGGGACTGAATTCAGGAACATTCTACCTCTGAGCTATGCCTCCAATCCTTTTTATTTTATATTTTGAGACATGGTCTCCCTAGGTTGCTGGGAGCCTCACTCAATTGCTGATAGCTACCTTCTTTCCATTTCAGCCTCCAAAGTATTGCCATTAAGGCATGTGCCATCATGCCTAGCATAAACTTGCCTTTAAAGACTCTTTTGCACTTAATTATACAGATATGCCACCACTTATTTTATATTAGTGTTATGTGACTCTATGATGTATATTGGTATTTAGACCTTAAAAAATAACTACTAAGTTTTAAAAGGTTTAATACTTAGCAAGGTGGAATGTGAAGGGAAGTACACCAAGAGCTGTGTGAATATAAGTTTTCAAGTATCATATTGAACCTCATTATAATGTATAATTGCTATATACTAATAAAAGTATAAAAATTAATACTTTTTCATTAAATTATTAACTACTGTGATTCAAAATAGATATAAGAAGCTCCAAATCATATTAGTAAATTTAGCATGGGGTTATATTAGTGACTGAAAAAAAATAATGATATATAAATTATCAAGAAGAGACTGGTATGTTGTCAATAAGAGGGGGTTAGTGACATATTTTCAGAAAAATTAATATTTAAATCACAGGACATTTTCATTCAGTGCTCAAGCTGGATACATTTGAAGCTATATATAATTCAGAAGATTCATTAACAAATTCAAGGAAGCCATCTAGATTGAAAGGGATTATGCTAGATATGGTAGCTCAAAAAGTAAGATGCTAAATAGGGATGAATATTTGAGTAATATTGTATAAGCTTTCATATTGAATATATATCATGATAAGAAATATCTTAATTATCTGTATTGTCTCTTCTTTCTTATTTATGTGCACCAACTTGCAAACAAGATTTATTTATTTATTTGTTTATTTATTTATTTATTTATTTATTTATTTATTTATTTATTTGGTATTAGGGAATGAACTCAAGTGTGCTCTACCAGTGAGCGACATTCCTAGCCCTTTTAATTTTTTCTTTGGAGACAGGGTCTTGCTAAGTTGCCAAGGCTGGCCTCAAACTTTAGATCTTCCTGCCTCAGCCTCCTGAGTGGCTGGGATTACAAGTATGGGCCAATGTCACCACACCAGGCAAGATTGTATATTCTTTAGAGTAGCTATCATCCTAAATAACTTGACTCCAAACTGTTTGCCCCTCCAAATGCCCACACACAAGTTCTTGGCATAGATTTGAATACACAGTCCTTTCAGACATAATTATTCATCACCTCTTGGCCTTTTGACTAAGATCAAGTGGAAACATATCTTCAGAACCAATAAGCTTGGCGTGGTGGTGCATGTTTAGTATTTTTGAAGGCAGAGACAGGAGGAATCGCAGGTTCAAAGTAAGCCTCAGCAACTTATTGAGGCCCTTTGCAACCTAGCAAGACCCTGTTTCAAAAAAAAAAAAAAAAAATTCAGGCTGGGGGTGTAGCTCAGAGGCAGAATTCTCCAGAGTTCAATACCCAGTACCAAAAAAAAAGAAAAGGAAAAAATAAATAATTAAAACCTGCTGCCTCTAACTTCCTAATGGGCCTCTGAATATCCTAGCAACTCCAAAACGTATGCAATGCCTTCATAATTTAAACCTATCAAATGTGCATCTGTTTTAGTTTCTTAGAAGCTTAACTAGTATGTCACAATTGATATTTGTGTGCAATACTAAAAAATCAAAACAGCAATTATCATCAAATATTAATTTCTCATAATCTTCCCAACATCCCATTAAATTCAAACATCCTAAGGGAAAATTTAATACTGGTGAAGAGATGTTAAAAGTTATTCATAAGCTTCAAAATGATTGATTTCTATCAATATTTAAAGATGGGACAGGGTGTTCTTTCATATAAGGTATTTGAAAAGAGTATGTTGGGAAGGATGTTTCTTTTGTTCCATTTTTTACCTCATTTCCATCTTCATCAATTATTGAGATATAGTTGGGATGAGTCTCATTCGGGTAGGACAAGAGGACATCATAATGGGCCAACTCAACAGAATCCAGGCCAAATTCTTTCCACTGGGATTGAATTTGCTTTGCAAGTTGAAAGTTTTGTTCTGTTCCTGCTAAATGTGGTATCCTTGTAAAATTACTGGTGAACAAAAATTAAATGTGATTAGAAATGAATCTTTAATCAGCTTTTATTCCAAGTCAACAAACAAAAACCCCTCCATTTTTAAAACACCTATTGCACATGACTATAGTGGATTCAGTGTGGCAGGCAAGGGAGAGTTTTCCACAAAGTAAAGACGTTTCAGCTTCAAGGTCTCTCACTTGAAGGAGCTCTTCCAAAAATCTAGGAGGTGCCAAATTTTTACCCATAGCAAATTTTTAGCTATAGAATTATTTTGTAATTAGTAGCCATATATACGCTTATATAATTACATGTGTGCGGAATCTATGTATATATGGTCTTTTTACATAAAACTATCAATTGTTTTGACTAGAGAATCCTTAAATCACTAGAGGAACTGCAAATATTTTTGGATACATGCACTAAGCTAATTTGTAACAACAAACAAAAATAAATGAAAAAGGAGACCTCATGCTTTGAAAAAAACGAAGTATTCTAATCAATTTTGTATGTTATTTTTATACAAGTGTTTCATTTTCAGTTGCTTTTAAAATACATTTTAAACTTGTTCATTTATCTCTTGCTCTACACTGTTTCAGGAAGCAAGGAAGTAATTTTTAAAATATGTGAAACATATATTCTCCAATTTTACCTTCATAGCAGCAATTTCATTATCTCCCTTTTATAGATGTGAAAATGAAGGCTTGGGAAGGTTAGTATTTATCCAAAGTTACTTTACAATTAATGGGAAAGATAGAACCAAAGTTGGTCAATTCTGTCCAAATCTAAAGTCTATTTTTTTTTTTTTTTTTTTTTTTTGCAGTACTGGGGATTGAACTCAGGGGCATTCTACCTCCGAGCTACACCCCCAGCCCTATCTTTTTTTTTATTTTTTATTTTGAAACCGAGTCTCACTAAGTTGCGGAGTGCCTCACTAGGTAGCTGAGGCTGGCCGCGAACCCGGATCCTCCGGTCTCAGCCTCCCGAATGCTGGGATTACAAGCGTGCGCCACCACGCCCGGCTTCTAAAGTCTATTTTTTAAAAACCAAAAATATACCATCTTCTAAAGCACAAGTCAGCAAACTAAGTTTCTTGGGCCAGATCTAGCCTACTGCCTATTTTTGTGGAGTCTATAAACCAAGATTTTTTTTTTTTTTTTTTTACATTTTAATAGGTGCACAAAATAGAGCCAGGCAAGCCGGGCGTGATGGTACATACTTGTAGTCCCAGCATTTGGGAGGCTGAGACTGGAGGATCCGGGTTCTCGGCCAGCCTCAGCTACCTAGTGAGGCACTCTGCAACTTAGTGAGACCCTGTTTCAAAATAAAGAATAAAAAACAGGGCTGGGAGTATAGCTCGGAGGTAGAATGCCCTTTTCAATCCTCAGTACCACACACACACACACACACACACACAAATAGAGCCAGGCATGGTGGCACATGCTTGTAATCTCAATACTTTGGAGGCTGAGACAGGCAGATCACAGGTCTGAAGTCAGCTTTAGGAACTTAGTGAGGCCATCCACAACTTAGTGAGAACTTGTTTCCAAATAAGAAATAAAATCTAGTTGGGGGTATAACTTGGAGGTAGAATGCCTCAGGGTTCAATCCCCAGTACCCTCCCCCAAAAAGGTGCATATATAGAAGAAGAGCATTTTGTGATACATAAACATACAAAACTTAAATTTTAGTGCCCATATAATATTTTATCAGAACTGACACATTTATTTTCTTAAGTATTTTCCATGGCTTCTTATGTGCTGCAAAACTTCTAAACAGAATGATAAATTTCTCCAATAAACATTCATACAAACTTTCAAGTGTATGCTTACTATAGGAACTTCCTGATGTTCTCGGCTTTCAATTCATCCCAAAATGCCTTCCTCATTCCACAGTGTGGAGCAGTATTAGCTTCATTGGAAGATTTCAAAAACCACCCTGTAAAATACATTCAAATATAGGAATGAAATGCGAGCTCATAGATATGTCTTATTTTTCTTTATTATTGTATCTGCCACAATTACCTCTGACATTTGCTGAGATTTTTCTGAAGTTTAATTTCCCTTGCCTACTTTCACTGAAAAAAAGATTGTGCAAGCAGATTTTTAAATGAAAAACTACTACAACATATTTTTAATTCAATTTCAGTGATACGTATTGCTGTTATTCTAAAAAACGCTTTATGAGGAAACCAATACTTAAATTAAATATGATATTAATGGTAATAATGTTTCAACTAACGGTGATAAACAATATCTGTGTGTGTGTGTGTGTGTGTGTGCATGCTGAGAATTGAACCATTGTTTCTCAGCCCTTTTTATTTTTTACTTTTAAACAAGGTGTTGCTCAGTTGCTGACAGTCTTGCTAAGTTGCTGAGGGTGGCCTTGAACCTATAATCCTCTGGTTTTAGCCTTCCAAGTACTAGGATTATAGGCATGCATCATCACATGGGGCTACAATATCCTTTTGAAAAGAAGGTAAAAGTAGATCTACTTTTATCAGGTATAGTAGCACAGGTTTGTAATCCCAGTATTTGGGAGGCTGAGACAGGAGGATTGCAGGTTCAAAGACAGCCTCAGCAAGTAGTAAGACTCATCAACCTAGCAAGAGACTGTTTCAAAATAAAAAACAGGAGCCAGGCATGGTGGCCCATGCTTGTAATCCCAGCATCTGGAAAGCTGAGACTGGAGGATCCCGGTTCGCAGCCAGCCTCAGCTACCTAGTGAGGCATTCTGCAACTTAGTGAGACCCTGTTTCAAAATAAAGAATAAAAAATAGGGCTGGGGGTATAGCTCGGGGTAGAGTGCCCCTGAGTTCAATCCCCAGTACCGCAAAAAAAACAAAGAAACAAAACAAAAAAAACTCAGCACCCAGCCAGCTTTCATGGAGTGTTCCAATTAATGACCACATATATAGGAACAGAAATGCATATAAACAATGCAAATTAAGTACATGTTTGGACACAAAGGAATATGTAATTCCACCTGTGCATAAAACTAAAGAAGGGCTTTGATTAGACTGTGAGATGGAGGAAGGATACACAGAGGATGAAATATTTGACCTGAGACCTGAAAACTGAAATGAGGAAGAGCATAGAGGTCTATGGAGAAAGGAGAGCAGAGCATCCTAAAAATAAAAAATAAAACAAACATAATAAACAATCAATTCTGTGCCAGCAACTGAGCAGAGAATATGGGGATCTGGATGAGGACAATACCATGAAGAATAAGATGCCTTTAAGACAAATAGGATATCTGGATCTCAGACTGACCTTTCCAAGTCTAATTCCCCCTTTTTTTCAGTAGGGAAAAGAGAAACTCAATTGAAATGTATCCTTATTGAGCACTTGTATCATTCAAGACCACTGTATCCCTAGTGTTTACCAATATTTTTATGCTAGTTATGAACAGCATATGTGGCTCAACAATCTTTTAATTTTGTTGTTGTTGTTGTACTGAGGATTGAACCCAGAGACATTCTACCTCCAAGTTATATCCTCAGGCCAGTTTTATTTCTTATTTGAAACAGGGTCTCACTAAGTTGTCAAGGCTGGCTTCGAACCTGTGATCCTTCTGTCTCAGCCTCCCAAATACTGGGATTACAAGTGTGCGCTGCCACGCCTGGCTTCCTATTTTTTTTTATTCTTTATTTTGAAACAGGGTCTAAGTTGTGGTGGGCCTAAGTAGCTGAGGCTTGTCAGGAACCTACCATCCTCCTATTTCAGCCTCCCAAGTACTGGGATTACTAGCATCCCCCACTAGCCACTCTTCCTGGCCCCAGCAATTTTGTAAAACTCCAAGGACACACAGCAAACCAGCAGAGAGTAGTGAATTTCAATAAACTCAACTGGTCCACATTCTGGCCTTCAAAATCCCACAAAAGCCAGGTGTGGTGGCACACGCTTGTAATCCCAGCATTCCGGAGGCTGAGACCGGAGGATCCAGGTTCGCGGCCAGCCTCAGCTACCTAGTGAGGCACTCCGCAATTGAGACCCAGTTTCAAAATAAAGAACAAAATCCCACAAAAGAGATCCAGAATTTGGAGAATGAGCAGACAACCTGGTGATATTTTATACTGGTTCTGTTGGGAGAATCTCCTTATCAAGAAGAAATGAAGTACCAGGCACCCCAGTAGGAGGCTAGGAGCTTTGGATGCAATTTCGTTTATTATCAATAAATTGCAGATATTATCCTCATGCTATAAATTGAGAAACAGGCTGAAAGACACTTGGTAATTTGTTCAAGGATATTATGAAGTGGTAGAATAAACATTAAAATTTTTAAATATGACCCGGCCTTCACTGCTCAGGGTTTCTTGTAGGCGGGTTAATTCTGTAAGTCAGTACAAACGACGGAAACAACGCAAAAGACTCACTGGTAAAGATCTGTTCCAGGTGCGGACAATAATTCACTCAAACATGTCTCTGCTACTCCCAAGGACGAAAGGAAGCAAATAGAAGACTACAGCAATGCCCAGAATTCTACATACACCTAAAGCAGCCCCAGGTACTATAGATTAACAACCCCCCACCCCCGCCCACCCTTTCCAACAGTAGGAGCAGCGCTCCTTGGACGACTTGGTTTCATACCCCTACAGATCAGGCCCCTTGTCCCCAGAAGTGCTGAGTCTTGCAGGGCTCGGGCGGGAAGAACCTTTCTAGGTCCACTTTCAGATTCTCTCTGTCCTTTTCCTTAACCTATGTGACTGCCTTGCTAGCCGCGAGTTGAGAACTCAGCCCTGTACCTCCCTCAGCAGCCCCTCCACTGAGTTCGCCCTGACTCTGCCTTCAGGGTCCCGACTTAAAGTCTTCTCCGCGCCGAGGGGGCCCGGCCACAGGACCCGGGTTCAGCCTGGGACAGCTGAACCGTGCGGGGAGCTCTGCGGTCGGTTTGGCCAACGCGCCCCTACCGAAGAGGAAGCCGAGGAGGAAGAGGCTCGTGGCCAGCACCAGCGCCCCAGCGCAAAGCCAGCGCGGCCGGCGACAGGCGACCACCCCCGAGTCGCCGTCCTGCAGCGGGTTCCACATCTCTGCTCCAGTCGGGCCGGAGCTGCCCGACCTGCACCTCCGCGGGGCCCACCGGCGCGCGATGGACCCGCAGTTCCTGCTAGTGCTTCGGCCTCGCGGGTCAGCCCCTGGCGGCTGGAATTCACTCCCCACACCCGGTCCAGTTTCTCTGTCCCACGAATATTTCTATCTTAACTCTGAACCAATCCGGACCAAGCGAGGCGGAGGCACTTTCTGCCTCTCAAACAAACCCGGCCCCTTTCCAGAGGCGCTTAGGAGAAAAAGAAGAAGAAAAAAAATTCTTCAGCTCTTGCTTTTTTGTTGTTGTTTTTTAAACATGAGAAGGGTTGTGGGAAGAGCTACCTTCCGCTCTCCACTCCTCTAGCCCAATAGGACCTTCGCCCTCTGTATGCCTAGGAAAAATATGAACCTATCTGGCGCCTAGTTAGTTAGAATAGACTTAATCATCTCTCTGAAACTTTTTTCTTTTAGCTCTGAAATCCTATAAAATACTTTGTAACAGTCGGGCGTGGTGGCGCACACCTACAATCTCAGTACTTGGGAGGCTAAGGCAGGAGGATCTCAGGTTCAAGACCTGCCTCAGCAATTTAGCTAGACTCTCAGCAACCTAGGGAGACCCTGTTTCAAAATAAAAAGTAAAATAGGGCTAGGGGTGTAGCCAATGGGATCAATCCCCTGTAAAAACAACAACAACAACAACACACACACACACACACACACACACACACTTTGCAACACTATGGATCATAAATCCAAGCAGAAGCCAGGC
>PVLC010014813.1:0-19190 GCA_004027655.1 Graphiurus murinus
CCCTTGACAGGAGATGCAGCCCTGTGTATACACACACACACACACCCTGACGGGAGACGCAGCCCCATACCCACTTGTCTCAAAGGAGCCCCAGGGCCCACGGGGCGACAATGCCTCGCTTTGATCCTGCTGTGCCAGCCAGCCCCTCTGCAGCCCAGCTCCTCTCCTCCTGAGCTCTCCACTCAGAGGTCACTTTTTCTCTGGGAACACCTATAAGGGCCTTTCCAAGGCTCACACAGCCACATGGATGTCCTCAGGGCCTGGCACCAGGTTCACCCGTTCTGTGCTTCACACCAAGGCCCCTCACTATGAAGTGACGTCATATCTGTAAAGCGCTGTCACCCCTTCGGGAGCGAGGGCTTCGTCCTCTCAGATGGGTGATTCCACAACTCCAGAAGCTCCTCTCCTGCCCTAGAGTGCTTCTCCAAGAGTGGTTCACTGAGGCCAGATCAGGGGCGTGCAGGGCGCCTCTGGTCTGGCCTCTTCTCCTTCCTCCCTGACACTTCACCCAAAGCACTGGGAAGCTGCTGCTTCCCGCGGCCCTCTGACCTCTGGCAGGCACACCTGCCTTTCTTGCTCTTCTTTGCCAAAAACATCTTTGCTCTCTTGCTTATTCTACATAAATTTACAAATCAAATTTTGAAGTCCCAAGAAATATAGTTTGGGGATTTTGATTAGTATTAAGTTGCACTTAGAGTTTAATTTGAGAAGAATGAATATCTTCATAATATGTTGACATTTATTTAGACCTTATTTTATGTTATTCAGAAAGGATGATAATAATAATTATTTCTGCCATAATTTTTTTGTTGTTGTTACTGGGGATTGAACCCATGGACATTCTACCTCTCAGTTACATCCCCAGTCTTTCTTAAAATTTTCTTTTTTGTACTGAAGGTTGAATCCAGAGGCATTCTACCTCCAAGCTATACTCTCAATTTTTATACATCTTATTTTTATTTTTTATTTTGAAACAGGGTTTCATTAAGTTGCTATGGTTGGCCTTGAACCTGCAATCTTCTGTCTCACTCTCCCAACTACTGGGATTACAAATGTGCACCATTATGCTTAGCTTTAAAATTTTCTGTTTTGAAGGAGAGTTTCACTAAATTGCTGAGGCTAGCCTCAAAGCTGAGATGCTCCTGTCTCAGCCTCCCAGGTACTGGGATGGATTATGGGCATATGCCACTACACCTGGCATAAATTTCTTAGGTATTTCTTTTGGGTTACTCCTTGGTACTTGGTGACTTTGTACCATTTGTGAGCTGGTCCTTCCTCTATGTGCATTAGTTCTGGTCAATAGAAAGGTTACTGAATCAGGCACACTTACCCAGGAGCTGGCATGAGTAAACTCTTGGTGCTTGATTTCTAACTACTTCTAAAAAGTACTTATTCTTCCCTAGGGGAGTTCCCTTAAAAAAGGGAGTTCTGCTGTTAAAAAATTGAAACCCATGATCTAGGGTGCACAAAAGATGGTGAAGAAAAATAGATATTTGCTACCCATTTGTGAGGCTTTTCCAATCAAGATGTTCTGGAATTCAGGTCTCTAAGGCCACCTGCTTTCCTACCATTGCCTGAGCCAGGCTGACAGAACCGTGGGAAAGACGGCGTCAGGATGTTGTGGAAGAGAGACAAAGAGGATGCTCCAGAGACAGACCCTCTCCCCCCCACCAATCTGAAGGAAGGTAACAGAGCTGTGTTGGCTGGAAAGTAACAAGCACAGAGATTGGCACTGATGATGTGAATCGAGCTTACCAGAGGGACCACTTCTCCATCTAACTAATGACACAGAAGGCAGGCATCATACTTTGAGGATGGTGTCATTTTAAGACATCTCATTACAGGATTTTGAAGGTATTGTCATGAAAAACAGCCTCAAGGGAATTCCATATGGGGAATTACTTGGAGGACCTGCTGCTGTCCTAAACCATCTCAGCCCTTGTCAGTAAATAATCCTCTAGTTCAATGACAAGCTCACTAGGCAAATATTATCTCTATTTTTTTCCTTAAGGGGATATACTGCACTTATTTGATAAATATTGATACTAACAAAATAATAAAATTGTTGTTATATGAAGATGTAAACCAGAAGGGTATGGTGGCACATGCCTGTAATCCCAGTACTTGGGAGGCTGAGAGAGGAGGAACCCAGGCTCGAGACCAACCTCAGCAACTTACCAAGACTCTCAGCAACCTAGGGAGAGCTGACCCCAAAATAAAAAGTAAAAAAGGGCTGGAGGTGTAGCTTGGAGATAGAATGCCCCTGGATTCAGTACTTGGAAATAGAATGCTCCTGGATTCAGTACAAAAAGAAAAGAAAAAAAGATAAATCAAAATTTGAATCTCCACAAGGAAGGAAAAATTACAAGAATTGTAGGAGAAGCATCTGAGAGTCTATTGCAATGGAGCAAGGGGCTGTTTCTTTCGCAATTTTCTTCTCAAGCTCATCTTAACACCAGATCATGAGGTGGACACTATTTTACAGGTGTTTGGATCTATAGGGAGAATGAATGTTTCAAACATTAAACTGTTAGAATCTTGCAGTGAGGTGATTCTTTGAACCTATAAAATTAGGCCCATGGAATGCAATAAATCAAAGCGCCAACAGTATATCAAGGGGAAGAAAAGGAAAGGGCATGAGAGAACAGGGCATTTGGAAGGGAAAGGGGAAAAGGGGTCAGGGGAGCTCGCCAGGGAGTGAGAGGCAAACAGAGAACACTTCCATTGCAGCAGAGATCTCAGAGCTCCAGGGAGACAAATTCAATCATCCAGCTAGTGTTGACCAAGCACCTATTTATTGTCACAGCCCTGCTAGGGGCTGGGGATACAAGGGGGGCTAGGCCAGACGACACTGTTCTTCACTGCTGCCTGAACCATCAACTAAATAGGACTTTGTTGGTAACAACTGAAGAGCCCTTTGACAGGGCATGGGTTAGGAATCTGCATGGCTACAGATAGTTCCCTTCAGAAACATTATGAAGCCAGTACTCATTCAGTTCATTGAACAAATACACACTGGGACCCTCTCGTGCCAGGCACTGGGGACAGAGCAAAGCTGGCCCCAAATCTTGTAGGCAGGAAACAATAAGTAAATACATTCATGGTATAAGCGCTATGGAGAGATATAGAGCAGGGCAAGGAATTTATAGATTTCTGATTTGTCATAATTGTTAGGATTTTGAAATATTTTCAGAGGGTGATTGAGCAAGACCTCTCTGACCAGGTAACATGTGAGAGCTGATGTGATGGAAAGGAGGACAGGAACCATTTGGGTGTCTCAGGAAGAAGAAGGAATATGTGCAAAGGCCCAGAGGCAGGAGTATATTTGGAGCTGTGAGAAGGAGCTGTTAGGCAGGCAGAGAAGTATAATAAAGGAAATGAGAAATGAGAGAGAAGGGAGAAGAAAGGCAGAGGGAGATGAGAGGGGGAGAAAGGTAGGAGAGGAGAGGAGGAGGGAGAAGGAGGTAGAGGAAGAGGGGAGGGGAGAGGGGAATGGGAGAGAGCAGAGGAGGAGGGCAGGCGAGAGAGGCAAAAGCTAGTCCCATGGGGCCTGTGGCCACTGCAAGGGCGAGGAATGTGTGGGTGGGATGGTTTTGAGCCCAGGCAGGGGATGATTTCACCTCATTTTAGGGAAACCAGGACTGTTAGATGGCAAATTTTGGGACATACCTTTTCTGGGGGAAGATTCAATGCCATTATATAAAAATGGACTCATGGGCCAACAGAAAGTCCTCCAAAGAAAGGGAGAAGGGGGACTTGACATCTCTTCTCTGCAGACTGGAAACTTGAGAAGACAGGATGAAGGTGACCAGGAAAGGGAACAAGAAGTTGAGCACACTGGAACTTAACTGGAGGGTTGTAGAGCATTGCATGGTGTGGTTCTTGGAAAATAGTTTCTCCTAAACCTGTGTCATCTGTGAAGTGAGGCTGGCTGCCCATGAGAGGCAGGAACAGAAGTTACCAAGCAGCAGCGCTGGCCAGGACAACCTGAGTCAGAAGCCAGCTCTCATCTCCTAAAGCTGTGACCTGGGGAAAGTAAGAAAGCCACCTGGGCCGCAGTCTCCTCACCTGCAAATGGGGATAACAGATCCTTTCTCATCAGCTTGCTAAGAAACTTGAGTGAGATAGCATTTGCAAAACACGGTACTTGGTTCCCAGCAAATGCTCAAATATGACAGTTATAAAAGGTGTTACTGTGTGTAAGTACTGTCTGAGCAAGTGAGATTCTATCTTAAGGTTCCTACCTGTCTTTTCTTAATAGTAAGTTATCATTTTACTAGCACATATTCTCTGCAGGCCTTGTTTAAGTGCTTTTAATACATTAGTTCATATACTCAAAACAGCCCAATGCAGCCCAATAAGATAGGTATTATATTCTTATTTCACAGATGAGGAGGTTGAGGTGAAGACAGGACAAATAGATCACACCAGGTCACACAGCTAATAAAGGTCAGAGCTGAGAGTGGAACCCAGGGGGATAGAGTGCAGTGTCAGTGCACATTCTTGTCACACACATCGTGCTAGTCTTCTTCTCTGAGGATTATCAATGCTCGTGATTCTTTATCAAAGACAGGAAACAATTCCCATTTCCTTGAGGATTGTACAAGATCTCTAGGCTTGGTTCCCCAGTACTCAGCAGGTGGACAGGCTCCTCCTAGGAGAATGGCTTTGGAACCAGCCCCACCTGGGTTTGGCAGAGACATCTACTTGGTCAGGTCACCAGGCTGCCCTGGGTGTTGATATTCATCCATAGATTGGGGATGATGATATTCATAGGAGGTCATAGACAAATGTTCAATCAATGGAAATTCCTATTGCCAATAATAACAGTGATATATTTTGTTTAGCAAAAATACTACCATATAGCGGGTATTTCTGTCTTAAAAATAATTTTGGTCAAGGTAGTAATTTTCATCCCTGAATTTTTTTTTTTTGTACTGGGGATTGAACCGAGGGGCATTCTACTACTGAGCTATACTTCCAGCCCTATTTTATTTTTTCATTTTGAATGGGGTCTTACTAAGTTGCTGAGACTGAAGTTGGCATCCTCCTGTCTCAGCCTCCCAAGTCCTTGAATTTTTAAGTCATTTGTTTTGTAGTCTATGGCTGATTACCAGAGGAGACTGGGGTACCACTTTCTCTGACATCACCTGCCTGTTCTAGAAAGCTGGGCCTGGGCTGCAGGGACTTATGGGAGCAGCTCAAGACCAGGCATTGTGCAGTGCTCACTTCCTTGAACCAGCACAGTGAACCCAGGACCAGCAGAGCTTGCAGAGTGAGGAGAGGGAAGGTATTGCCATTTTTCTTATTCTCCTCTTTCTTCCAAAAGATCAATCCTGAGCATCTTTATCCCCAGTAGGTTTTCTCCTCTAACCACAAACCAGAGGAGGGGAGAGCTTTTTCTATTCTCTCTGGTAAGGAAGTGCTTCAAGTCTTCCTACTCAATAACAGTCACAACAGCAACAAGAACAAGTGGTAGACACTGAGCTGCTTTCCTAGCATCTGTCCCCCTTCTTCCTTACCAAGCACACCTCTGTTTTGTTTGGGGAGGCAGAGTGCCTGCTTTTGGCTCCTTTGGAAGCTGGGAGGTGACAAAGTCCCATTCTAGCCCATGAGATGTGGAAATCCATATCTGGGAATCCTAATGATTTTATGATTGAAAAAACACAGCTCCCCCCCTTTGCTGCTCCCTTTTCCTGCTATAATACAGAATATGATGGTGGGGAGCATGGAGAAAGGGAATAGCTGCCATTCCATAAGGATGCAGATGGGAGACACATGCTGTGAATGGAAAAGTGAAAAAGCAGAAGGTGACTGGGTCCCAGTGGCAGGACCATGGCTGCTCACTCCTGGGCTCTGGCTAAATAAGAATAATCAAACCCTAACAAACTATTTAGTTAAGCCAGTTGGATTCTTTTATCAAATATAATTGTAACTGGAAAGTAATTGTCAATAGTCATGAAGCTCACATATTTTTGGGGGGAGGGGGAGCACTATTGTATATCAAATCCTTACCATAAACTTCTTTTTTTTTTTTTGTGGTACTGGAGATTCAACTCAGGGACATGCTATGCCCACAGCTCTATTATATTTTTATTTTTTAAAACAGGGTCTTGCTAGGTTGACGAGAGTCTTGCTACTTGTTGAGGCTGTCCTCAAACAGGTATAAGCCTGAGTATAAACTGGGTGATGAGAGGCGGGTGTCCTGGGGATCTCAGCCTCCCAAGTAGTCGGATTATAGGTATGTGTCACCATAAACTTTTTTTTTTTTTTGGCAGTACTAGGGATTGAACCCGGGGGCATTCTACCTTTGAGCTACAGCCCCAGCCCTATTTTTTTTATTCTTTATTTTGAAATAGGGTCTCACTAAGTTGCGGCAGGCCTCACCAAGTAGCTGAGGCTGGCAGCGAATCTGGATCCTCCAGTCTCAGCCTCCCAAGTACTGGGTTTACAAGCATGTACCACCACACCTGGCCACCATAAGCTTTTGATAGTGGATCTATTATTGTCCCCCTTTACAGGGGAAGAAACCAAGGCCTAAGAAGCTCAAGTAATACTAATCATATGCTATCAATAGTGGTTCTATAATTATCCAATTTTATAAAGGGGAAAATTGAGGTCCACAAGGCTGAGCAGCTCAAGGTGTTGGAGCGAGAGCTGGAGGCAGAATCTGAACAGAGGCAGTATGACTCTAGGACCACGTCCTGAGCGGCGTGCAGCAGGACCAAACCCCAGCGCCACCCCATCTGTCCTGTCCCACATCGATCTCTGTTTTCATCGATAGGTCATTGGCTTTCCTAGAGTAGCAGAACTAGCCATGGGTTCCTTTTCCTGTATAGACAGTTCCAAGTCACCCTGGACAAGTAGGTCAACAGTAATTTCATGTATGGGAGGAGAAAAAAGCCTGGGTATAAGCTGGGTGATGAGAGGCGGGTGTCCTGGGGATTGACAAGGTGTGCGTGTGTGTGTGTGTGTGTGTGTGTGCGTGCGCGCGTGCACAGGGAGCACAGGGAGCACAGGGAGGCATCAATGGAGGAGCTACAGCTCATATTCAGTCTACACTGAGTGTGAGTGACATGAGGCACAAGAATAGCACAAGAAGTACAAATACAGGCATGGGTCCAAATCCTGGCTCTGCCATACTTCTTGTGTCACCTGGTGAGGCCATCTTCACATGCTGGTGTTCTCTGTGTGGCAGTGGGACAAGGCTAAGGATGAGATGAGAGGGTTCACAGGGAGCTCTCAGCAGTGTGTCTGGCCTACAGGAAGCACCTGCTAATGTTAGCTGGCATTTGATAATTAGACAAATGGACAGTAGAGGCTGCTGCTCACTCCCAAAGTGTACATCCTGCCTCTTTGGTTTAGGTTCATGCAGGTGTACACCTGGGTAAATATCATGCTTTGTTTAGAGAAAATGTTAAAATCAGTACAGGATAGGGAATTTAGTAGAAAGATCAATTTAGACAGTCGTGGTGTAATCTCAAAGACTGATAATTCTTGTTCCCCAGTGCTTTCTTGTAAAGGGAACATCTATTCTAACCATTCTTAAGAGGCTTAGGCAGATTCTTTTTAAAAAAATACTTTTAAATTATTTTTTCATTTATTTTAAGTGGGTGCATTGTAATTTTGTTTTATTATTATTTTTTGATACTAAGAATTGGACCCAAGGACATTCTATCCTTACTCCTTAAAAAAAAATTAAAAAAAAATTGAAATAGAGTGTCCCTAAATTGCTGAGGATCTTGCTAAATTGCTGAGGGTGGCCTTGAACCTGTGATGCTCCTATCTCAGCCTCCCAAGTAGTGGGATTACAGGTGTGCACCAGATTCTTTCTTTTCATGAACAATGTCCTGTTTAGAATTTTGTGTCCCTGAAAAGGCACTGCTCAGCTTTGTTGGCAGACTGACTGTGGCCTGTTCCTTCCACACAGGACAGCATGGTCTGCCCAGGGCACACCACACAATGAACAGGTGAGCCATTTGTCCTGTGTCCCAGAAATAGACTGGGTTAAAAGTGGCTTCAAATTCTTTGGTGTTCCTCCCATTGAAAGGTGAGTTTCATCTCCTCCCCTGAGTCCAAGCCGGCCTTAGTGACAGCTTGACTGATGAAGTACAGTAGAAGGGACATCTTAGGACTTCTCAGGCTAGGTTATACTCGGCCTTGTAGTTTTTGCCTGGGCCTCCTGGAAGACTTGCTCTTGGAACTCTCAGCTACTGAGTGAGAAGTCTAGCCATGCAGAAAGGCCTTGAGGCAGCACGGAGAGCAGAAGGGCCCATTAAAGGACTCAGACATGTGAGCAAGGCCCTCTTGGACCTTCTAACCTACCTATCCACCACCACCAAGTGACCTCTCCCGAGAGTGCTTGAACAGAAGAAGTACTCAGCTGGTCCCTGCCCAAATTCCTGATCCACAAAAGCAGAAGCAGTAATAATGTACTGGTGGTTTGAAGCCACCAAGTCTTGGGGTCCTTTGTGACAAATCAATAGGTAACAAAAACACAAACACTGCTGGATCTTCTGACTCAAGCTCAGAGGTTGAACCACACACCACTGCAGGCTTTTAGCAAGGGATCAATCGTTGGATTTGAAAGACAAAAACACCTAAGTGGCAGAGATGAGACAAAGAAAAATGTATTTTCACGGGTTACCTATCCTAGATGATGTTTTCGAATGAAGTTGAATGCTTGCTTTTTGTGAACATGGACTGCGTACCAGTGGTGCCAATGCAGCACTCATCTAGGTGAATGCCGAGAGCATCAGTGAACTGTCTTTTAAGCTACTGTGATGTTCATGGGGTCAATCTGGTGATGTAACCTGTGTGCTCTACATTGTTCAAAGGTGGCATTTGGCACAAGGACGTGTGAATTCAAGTGATCAGATGCAAACTAAAAGAGAGATGACTATTTCTGAGAGCTGTGGGTTAATTTTTTTTGGCTGTTCTTGGAATGGAAAATGATTGTGAATTTTGGGGGAAAAATACCAGAGCAATCTGTTTTCTTGGCCGCATGCTATGGAGCAATTTTAAAGCATTGAAGTGCTTTCCATATTTTCTAATCACTCGAGTCCAGAACTGATTATGGCTCTCAGCATCTCTCGGATTCACACTACTAGAGCCTTCCATGTCTTTCAGGGAGAGGTTTCACCTTGAAAGCAGGCACCCGGATTCAGTAAAGCACAGCTCGCTACAGCAGGAACAAACAGTTTAATTGCAGCACGGCTCCACAAGGACCAGGTGTTTTGGAAAATCACTGAAAGCCCAATTCGGAGACAACCCAGATTCACTCTCTCTTATCTCACAGAAACAAAACATAACCTCTTCTCCAAACAGAAAAAACAAAACAAAACAAAAACAAGCCCTACCATAAAACCAAGTTTCTCCAAACAAAAAGAGAAATATAAATTGCTGGGACCTGTGGGCAAGGACACACACACACACACACACAGAGTTGTATATGACAAAACATCTCTGGAAAGAGCCCCAAGAAATGGATAATAATAGTTTCTTCTGTAGAGAACAGGGGAACTGGAGAAAATTGGGGGTTGATGGAGGAGAAAGGCATTTTTTGCTATAATTTTTGAATTCTTAAAGATTAAAAAATATTGTATTACTTTTCAAAATTATGAGGTAGCATAATTCCAAACCTGTATATGGTACTTATGACATGCTAGGCAATGTATTAAATGCTGTATGAATATTCACTCCTTTAATCTTTTACAAGAATCCTACAGTGCAGGCATCACATACCATCTGGATTTTGCAGATGAGGAAACCGAGGTACAGACAGGTTAAGTAACTTGTTCAACATCACACAGCTACTACATGCAAAACTGAGATTTGGACCCAAAGAGTCTGGATCTGGAGTCTTTCCTCTTAATACTGCATAATACTGACTTGCTCCAAATAAACATTGTCACTTGCTCATAATTGAGTTGGGGCAGATAAAAAAGTCATTTGTTTCTTCTCTCACACAGTTCTCCAGGGCAGTGAGGCAGAGGAGATGATGGTTCACAATAACCAAGAAACAATTCACTTACAATCTTAAATAAACCAATGTGACATTAAGAGGCTTCAGAATTACGTGAATACCAGTTCAACATCACGACTTTGGCCATGTTGCTCAATCTTTCAGATCCTTAGCAGTTACTATGAGCTAGGTACTCTGCTAGGATCTAGGGACAACCAGTGAATAAAATAGATCCCCTGCTTCTAGCAAACTTACTGGATGCTGACAGAGACAGGCAATAGACAAATGATCACACTAATCCTAATGTATGCACCAAGGAAAAACTGAAGTGTGCCTTTGAGAGACGGGGATTGGAGTCCTGATTTACAGTGGATGGTCAGCAAATGTCTCTAGATATAGCACTGGAGAATGAGAAGGAGCAGAGCAGGGGGAAATGGGAAGGGATGGAGGAAAGGAAAAGTGTTCTGGTGCTAGGAACAGACTATGGCAAAGACAGGGAGACCAAGAAGAGGTGTTTGAAAGACAGACAGTCTGTGTGGCTAAAGCAAAGTGAGACCAATTGAGTTTGGAACAAGAGGCAGATCATGTCGACTATGGCAAGGGTTTTGTAACTTTCCTATGGGCCCTGGTAAGCCTTGAAGGTGATTAGTGGGAGTGGCACAGCCTATCTTACTTTTTAAGGAGATTATTTGGGCTGCTAGGTTGATAGTGCATACAGGTGAAGGCAATGGAAGATGTGAAGAGCCAGCTAGGGAGATACTGCAGGAAGCGATGAAGATGGCTCAGAGAAAGTGCTGGCAGGGGGAGGGCAGTAGATACATCTGAGATCCATGTTGGTCGTGTAGTACTTAATGGGGGGTGGGGAAAGAGTGTTTGTTATGAAGTGTTACTGTGGAGCATAAATTGATGGCTATGAAAATGCCTTATCAACTGTAAAGTGTCCAACAAAGAGAAATGTCGCTATAGATGAAGAGGACGGGTTCCAGAGAGACCTTAACTTGCCCAAAGTCACATGGCTGCTTGGTGGAGCAAAAGCAGCTGGCCCGCAATTCCTTCACTATTCTCTGTGGCCATACCCCCGGGAGAGAAAAGAAGGCTAGTGAGCAGGTCTGATCCTGACAGAGGTCCTGTCAAGTGGATCTCTGGGTAAATAGAATAGTGGTATTTAGGATGTCCCTGACCAAGGATTACCTCTAGCAAATACCACTGGAATCTATGAAGCAGGACTCGTTGGGGCATATGGTGTCAGCTACACAACTCTGAGTTATAACAGGGAGATGTTTTGTAATTGAAATGCTCTGTGCTCTGCAGAGGGAGGTGACCTTTGATCCTTACCTATTATCCTGGGCAAGAGGTGTGTGTCCAATGAGGGAAGATAGGGCCTGGGGAGCTGTTCTCGGGGTCCTGGATGTTTCTTTATGTCACATGAGTCTCTTGATTGCATGTACCCTTGAAATTACTTAGCCTAACTTGCCTCTGGGTGAGACCTCTGATGAATGTGATGTGACTGGCGATTAGATCCCATGTACTCGTGCAATCGTACACACCTGTTTCCCAGGCCTTACTCCTCCCACAATCCGTATGAGCCCTCTGGTAAAGTCAGGCCTGATTATAAGACTTGTTACATTTGAACCCCTTGCTAGTGGCAAAACACTGGTATTTTGACACATCAGATATCTATCTACTAGAAAAGTTATATTTTAGGATGCTTATGCAATTGAAGAAGCATGATGTATTTGGTTTCACTGTACCAAGTAAATTTGGATGAACATAATATTGGATTATTTTTGTGTGTGTGTATTCTTACACATACCCTGGGAGGTAAACCAGGCATTTTATCTCCAATGAATGATCCTAAACAGTTATCTTAGGACTTTTCTGATGCTTAGATGTCCCCCCTCCCCCCACCAAAAGAAAAACTGCCAAAGAATTAGTACAATAACAGCATTCCTAAAACTACTTGTGGACTTCCTAAATCCTGGAGTTCTTTTTCTCTCTCTCCTTTTTAAGAAATCTTCACACGCAACTCTGTTTTTAAACTCAGGAAGGATGATAAAGGAAACTGCCCCTCCAGCTGGATGGGAGGGAAACCTTTTTGTCCTCTGCTTTGTAACAAACCGCATTTATACCAGAGGCATCAAAAGACAGCAACAGCACACCTCACACCCTGCTCCTGGTCAAAACCATCCATCACGTACTGAGCTGAGGCAGATAAAGCACATCAAAGGGCAGGTCTCCTCTGGCAGATGCTGACCAAGAGGAGTTTGGCAGGCATAAACACGTTTTGTGAAGAGAAGCTCCTGACGTCCTCTCTTCCCCCACATGAACTCCCCAACCAAAGCCTGCCATTTACCTTCGGCGAGCGGGTCCAGGGTGTGTATCATGAGCTGGAAGATGCTGTTCCTCATGAGGCTGTTGTGGAGGGAGGCAGAACTTCCACCCCGCTGAAGGCGTGGCTTCGCCTGAGCAGAGAAACCAAAGACGCTGTTAGTTCTCAGCAATGAAGGGCTGCCACATTACACGTATGATCTCTTCTAGTCTGGTGGTCATGCATTTTTTTGCCACAAGGCTCCATGTCATTCAACCAAAGATTTTCAAAGTGCATTTCAAACCTCCTGTGGGCATGGCTTTCTTATAGCCTTTCCTACTGAATGAGTTAATGGCTTCTATTTTTCTTAGAGCTTAGTAAATGCCAGGCCAGGTGCTACATGCTTCAGATCATTCGCTTATCTCATTCTCAAAACAAACCCCGTGAAATGGATCCTGTTAGTATTAACTTTAGATAGATGAGGGAACTTAGTCTCTGAAACAAGGTGTCTACATCACCTAGACAAAAGCGAAGAACAGAGACATGGAGCTCAGTTCTGCTTTTCTTGAAGACTGGGCTCTAAAATTACTGGATGGTGCATCCTACCAGTAAAAATTTTTAGTGTGTATATCTGTATCTATATCAATATTCATATCTATATAGACATACATACTAAAATATAAGCATATATATGTATTGTGTGTGTGTCTGTGTGTGTATGTGTTACTAGGGTTTGAACTCAGAGGCATACTTCCTCCCAGCTACATGCCCAGCCACATTTTATTTTTTATTTTGAAACAGGGTTTTGCTAAGTTGCTGAGGATCTTACTAAGTTTCTGAGAGTTGCCTCAAACCGGAGATCCTCCTGTCTCAGTCTCCCAAGTACTGGGATTACGGGGGTGCGCTGCCATGCCAAGTGAACATTTTTTTTAAAGGTAAGATGAATGATATAGAAAATAAATTATGGAGGTGCTAATATTTAATCCTTGCTCTCCAAAGGATCATCGTGCATGTCTCCTGGGTTACTCAGTCTCTACCCTGGGGATTGCAGCAGCTCTGATCCAGAAAGCTCTATGGTCTGTGTTAAGTGAGATCTGAAGAGATCCACCTGGCTTCAGGGGGTCTCCTTTGCACAAACTCCTACAGGTTGTGATCTTTTGCACAAGTAAATGGAACTGAGATATGAGAGAGGACGAATGAGTCCGTAGAGATGAGGTTACCAACAAACTCTTCTTATCTCCCAAAGCAAACAGTCTATAAAAATCGCAGGCCAAACCCTCTATATTTTGACAGATTTTTATCCCAAATAGAAATTGCTTTCTTCCCCTTAGTTGATTTTATGCTGCTTATCACAGGGGAAGATGCTCAGAGGCAGCCAAGTTTTATAGACAGACAGATATAAAGAGAAAGGAAGTATTGCAATATAAGGGAATTAATTTCTTATTGAAATTTTGGTCCAAAAGTCTGATGTGAAATTTTCTGTGGCCAGATAAAAACAAAATACTATTTTCCATCAAGTCTTCCAGCTGTCTACATTTCAGGATTTCCCCAAAAATTTCCATTATACTCCAAACCCTCAAGGAGGCTTCCCAAGAAAGTCCCATAAGAGACTCCATAATTAAACACATTTAGAAAGTGCTAAATCCTAGCCCACAGGTTCTCAAAGTGGGTGATAGTGCCCACCCCCAGGGGGCGCTGGAACCAAATATAGGTACATAAAAGAACACAAATTTGTCACTGCATCTTCCTGTTTATTTGCTTAAAGGGGGTAGATTTCCTGGGGTTGTACTGAGTAATTTTTTTTTTTTTGAAAAGGGGCAATAAGCCAAATAAGTTTGGGAAGCTTTGTCCTAGACCCCTGTCTAGATCTTTAAAGTTCCAAGACACACATTAGACCACTCAGTCTAATGCCAAAGAAATATGGCAACTTGATTAACTTGGACAGTGTTTCTAAACCTTTGCCGATACATCCCTTGCTTTGTAAAATACTTATTAACAGCCATGGTCTGAACATCTGGAGGCAATCACAAAGTGTGCGTGAGCTCGGAACAGGAATGAAGTCTCACTATGAGGTATGTGAAGGAATCTGACTTTCTTACTGTGATTTTATTATAGTTGATATTCTATTAAAATCATATTCCAAAACTTAATAGTGTTCAGAGGGGATCAGCGGTACCTCAATGATCTCCTCAAAGGAAGAGACTGACGTTCGTGCCCATAGCCTGGCACTAGATCTGGCATATTCTCTGGGCTCTTGATCATTGTTTTAAGTCTTTGAGCATTACAGAAGGAAAGACAGGACCACACTATCTTCATTACTATTTCTTTTAGCCTTAAAAGTCTTATACTCTTTTAAATGCACTGTACTATTTAGTTCTAGATGATTAACTATTTTAGGGGCACTGTTAGGAGACTTGAGTAGAGTTGAAACATAATCCTTGATGGCTGAACACAAAAACTTGGAAGGTCATTTCCTTGCCATGTTGCACAATATGAAATGTGTTAATTGGACAGGAACTGAAAAATGTGCTTGTCATTAATAATTTGTCATAACCATCATTACTATGGTTCTTATTCTAGGAAACTGGAAGCATTCTTCATTATCTTCATTAGAATAGGATTATCTCTACAGAACTTAACACAGTCTTTCAGCCATTATGCACATAATGGATACGTAAATCTCATGCAGCATTTCTTTTGATGGGACCAAAAGAAATTTTCAATTAAAAAAAATGTACATGTGGATACACGGGAAAACAGTTATTAAGCATTAGGTTACATGCTATGCCCAAATATCAGCTCAACATCCCTTGGAATGTAATTTGGAAATTTCTTACTCTTTCAACTCCTATAAAAGTTTACACCCAATGGAAGAAAGAATTCAAACTTTTGAGACCTGGGATCAGAAATAATTTGTCAGTGAATATCAGAATTCAGCTGCTGCTCATCATAGGACAGAGTACAGCCCCCCCTTGGGGGAGCTTAAACCACATATGTATTCCAAGGGAGAGGGTGATTTGCTGAGCATGGCACGCCTTCCTCCCACCCCTACCCCAAGCTCTCCACAGGCACAGGGACAGGCAGGCAGGGCCACTGGTTCCTACCGGTAGAGTTGGTTCATCCTTGTCCCTGGCTGTAGATGACTGCATAAGAGAAAAAGGCAAAAACAAAGGGCAAATAAATCAACAAGTGACAAATTACATATAGAGTTTGCATTTAATAACAAGTATCAGCGTAGTCAAACATTTGCTTCTTTCTGCTCCTGGGATGAGTTAAGCTGAAACAGGGGGACAATGGCATATATTTCTAGTCCATATATAATGGTTTATTTAGACACAGGATCAATTCTCTTGAGAGGTCAAAGTTTAATGGCTAAATCAAATGCCCAACGATAGAGGGCAGTTAAATCAGTGGCACAGCCATGAAGTGGAATACCAGATGATCATCAATACAAATGAGATGAATTCACGTGTACTAAAAGAGAAAATATTTTAGATGTACTGTCAGGTGAAAACATATTTTTAAAACCGTCATTATTATTATATCACTTCATAAAATAAATTAATAATACTTTATATAAAGAAAAATTAAAAAAGAATTAGTGTTATTAGTGGCCATTTTTGCAGAGGATGGGACTACAGGGAAGCATCCCTGTCCATGTTTTGGAAGGAGCAGTGTTCATCATCTTGCATATGGTAAATAAAATGAGACCTGAAGAAGTTAGGCCATCGAATTAAAGACCAGGATCATCACACATGGGATTCAGATAATCCACCTTTTCTCCTGTTCCTCCCCACTCTGAATGCTCTATTCTAAAAATGGAAACCTCTGTCCAGTTGGAGAAGGATAGTTACAACACAAGGGCACCTGAGGAGGGGACAATGGAATGCCACCAGTGTGACCCAACCGAATGGCTTCTTTGCTTCCCCAACTCATTGTGAGTTCCCACCTTACACAGAATTGGGCCCTGTCCAGGTGCCTGCGGACTCTCTCCTTGCTTAGAGCTCTCACTATGCTGTTGCCACTTCTGCTCAACTGTGGGTGCCTACGGCAAGAACAAGCCAGCACCTCCCCACCAGCCTTGCCTTCTAGTCTTCCCTAGTGGATTCTGAGCAGATAGGCAACTGCAGGAATGATCATACCACGTGGACAAGAAGTGATGGCTGCAGAGTTGTTTTAAAACCTTCAGGAGCTGTAGGCTTTTTCTTTTTCTTTTCTTTTTTTAAGATCTTACCACAGGTATCATATAGAGAATGCTAAGATGCTGCCACATTCCACATAAAATATGCATTCCCATGTAAAAAATGGAGAGAGTCCTTAACATTTCGAGTTTCAAATTATTGGCTATGGATGATTCCTTTATAATCAGCCTGCTCAAAATCTTGGAAAGTGAAAAAACTGAACCCACAGTTCATTTTCACACATAATTTTTAAGAAGAGCAAATGTGATACTTAATGAGGTTGATTACTATTTTGTGGGTATCAATTAAATATTTAATAATCTTGACTTATGTAGATCTTTTTTGGACTTTGAAATCACTATGATGTATTTTTTTTTCCTTCTGGTTTCAAATATTTTTATAGGACCTTGAAGAATTGGTGTGTCTCAGACACAGACCGAAGGATTCTGGGTTGGTGGTAATTTCTGAGCCTAGCTTACAGCAATACTAACTTTGCTAAAAATTCCTGATTTGGAGCTCTTTCTCTCAGTGATTCCTCTAAAACACTAATGAGAAAATATCCCTAGCTCCTAAGAACATGCTTGTGAACTGGAGTGGACTGGAAATTGTCCTTTGATTTCTCTCTTTGCTCTGAAAGGCATCATATGAGCCCGTTTCTCTCTGGCGGGTCCTTTCATTTTCTCTCCTTCTACATCAGACAGCTCAACAAATGGCCCCACACTCTACAGAATAATCCTCCAGGGAAATTTCTCAGTGCAGTGAGCTCAGCCTTTGGACATACATCGAGATTAACTGTCAGAGCACGCCTTTTCGGTTAGCAAATTTACACCTTGTGGCTAAATCGGAGACAAATAATTATGAGCTAGGATTGATACTTCAGTGTATACCACAGAACATGAAAGATCAGAATAGAACTGAGAAAAGGGTGGGCTTCAGAAGAGTAAAAATATCACCAGCTGAGAGTTTAAATTCAAAAATATGTATTTAAATAAATTATTTGAAGAAGGAAAAAATGCAAACCTGTCTTTTGGTCTTAAAGAAAGAAAGAAAAAAAAATCTATCCAACTGACTTCCTTTTTCTCTGATAAGCTAGGAGGATCAGAAAACACCATTAAGTGGAAGGAAAATGCCTTGCATAAAGATTCTACAAAGGAAAAAAATAGAGCACAGAGAAAGGTCTGAAATCTTTGACAAAATTTCCCACTATTTAATATCAACAGAAGTTGACATTATTAGTTTTCTTTCAAGTGTGATTTGCAGACATGAATATACATCAGGTTACAACATGTAAATTTAGGTCTACACACAAATGACAGCAGGGAGGCCATTCAAAATGCCCCTGTATTTTCCTTTTATGTAGTTCTCTTACAAATTGTGACATATGATGATAATTGCCCATTTCAGGGGCTCATCCACATCTACTGATAATTCTTGATGTGCAACTGATTTGGGCTTGCTCTAATTGCATCCTGAAGCAGCTTCACATTCCTGGTGATGTGCTGCTCATTATGTTAGAAATTTAATTTTAAAGGGATTTTTATTACACTGGAAGTAATGAGTTATGGTGACAAAGAAATGATCCTAATGTGGACAGCCATGTGGTTTGGGGTTGGCCTCAGTGTTATGAATTTATTTTCAGGGCCACTGAACATCTGGCAAATTTATTCTATCAGATGTTACAGAAGACAACTTCTTAACAAAAAAAGACTAACAGGATGTTGCAGATTAATCACACCATTCTTCTTATGTGCTTCATTATTTAATCTCCTTAATTTTAATACCACCCATTATTATACCATCTCATTTTAATGCCATCTGTTATTACTTGGTGTATTGTCATACATGTGAATACTACCATACTATCAATTTGGGCTGTACTAATTTGAAAGCTCAATTCCTTGTGGTCAATTCAGAGGTTGTGCCAGACATAGCAAAGATTCGTGGAGCCAGTCTGGAGTACACACAGCAATTTTGAGGATTATTTAAGAGAATTCATAAAGTGCATCCGGAAGGGTCTTGGGCTGGGGTTTGGCATGCCAGTGTAGGCCCCTCTCCATTCATGACAGCAAGACTTCTCCCAGGGAAGGATTTCTGTATTACATCTTTTACTTACAAGAAAGTATTTTGTAATTTGAGTCTTTATTCAATGTAAACCGGCCGCCTCCCTGATTACTATAAGTTAGTCCTGTGGTGACTGCACCTTAGTTGTGCAGCTGGAATGATGTGGTTAGTATCTATTGTCCTTCCTGGTAGAAATTCCAAGTCTACATGGGAATTTTGCTACTTATTTGATAATTGTTTTGGAAGTGTCCCATTTCTCCCCAGATAACAAAGCATAGAAACTGTTTAGGATGAACTCAGGGGCATTCTACCTCTAAGCTACACCCCCAGCCCTATTTTTTATTCTTTATTTTGAAACCGAGTCTTGCTAAGTTGCAGAGTGCCTCACTAAAGTAGCTGAGGCTGGCCGTGAACCCGGATCCTCCAGTCTCAGCCTCCCGAATGCTGGGATTACAAGCGTGCGCCACAAGGATCATTTTTAATGATATAAATAATTCTTGTTTCTCTCTTCCTTTGACCCCAGAAAACCGCTGTTTGAGAAATGATTTTGCTGAATATAAAGTGAAGTTTTTTCTTTCTTTCTTTTATTCTTTCTTTTTTTTTTTTTGTACAGGGGATTGAACCCAGGGGCATTCAACCTTCGAACTACACCCTCATTTCATTTTATTTATTTTAT